>BOPP01000324.1:313060-355139 GCA_017312745.1 Gryllus bimaculatus | reverse complement strand
GAATGAGGAAGGCGAAGGAGGGGGGGGCAGCTGGGGCGACGACTGAAGAAGCAGGGATAGTGAAGGCGGCGGAGGCGCCGGGGTCGTCGAGGTCTGTGGAGGGACAGGGTGGGGGCGGTGAGGACAGGGCGACCGGCGACGGCAGCGAGGGCGGCGGAGACGGCGAGGGCGGCGCCTCAAACGGAATTTTAAGCGGCGCGCGGGCGATCCGCGTAAAGAGATTACGGCCGGATCGGAAGCCTCCGCCGCCGCATTAGGTATGCCTTTGTTTGCGACGCCATCTTCCGGAGCTTTAATCTCGAGGAGGCGCGGTGCGGCGCGGCAACCGCGTCCGGGGGCGGAGGGCACGGCCTGCAGTCTCTTGCCGGCTGCCGCTGCTTTATCGGGACGAGATGGGAAAAAGGGGGTGGGAAGGGAATCACTGGAGGACCAGGGAGAGAAGGATGAAAACTTGTGGATGTGGCGCTGCGGGTGATTTTATCATGAAAGCGTCTTTTTATAGAAAAAAAGAAGCTGGTGGTAATAGGAAGGTTGTGTGGAGTAGGATATTGGCGAAATATGTAGAAACCACATACATTAACGCAATGTATGTGTTTTACGTATACCCCGGCGGAAAAAAGGATTGCAACCCCCCGATTGCATTGCACAATTTATTCTTCCGTACAGATACAGCACGTACAGACAAAATACTACACATGATTACGAGGGAAGAGACATGTGAATCTCGTAGGTCCAGCAACAGACAGAACTATGGACCGAAAACGGCACAGCAGTACTGCGCACGACAGTACCAGCCGCGGGCAGTACAACACGCCCTACCGCGGGCTAGCATTCCACCCTACAGGTCGCGAAGAGTGACCTGGGGTACACTGTTCCACGCCACCTGCAACACCTCACGCAGAGCAGGCAGAGTTGTTGGGAGATACGCAGCACGGGTCAGACGTTGGCCCATCATGTCCCACACATGCTCGAACGGGGACAAATCCGGCGTGCGTGTCGGCGAGGGCAGTTGACGAACCTCGCGGAGAGCGTGTTGCGAAGTGCGGGCAGTATCTGGGCGTGCATTGTTCTGCTGTAACAGCGAACCACCCTCCCGTTGATAGAAAGGTATTAGCACAGGCCGCTCAACGTATACATGTATGCTGGATGTATCCAGCGCTGAATGATCCTTCCACGAACAACAAAGACACGCGCATTGTAGCTAAGGGCACCCCACACCATCACTCGCGGGGTGGGCCCTACATGACGAGGACGGACACACTCCGGAAGCACACGCTCGCCTGTGCGATGCTGCACCTGCACACGACCATCACTGGCGTGCAGGCAGAAGCGGCTCTCATCATCAAACATCACTGCATGTCGTATTTTTTGGCAAGAAAAAAAGTACTGTGGTACCCTTGTGAGCAGTAACGATTCATTTTACCTGTGACCTTCGTAAAAAAATAAACACCCTTCTTTTTTATATATAAATACCAAATACTAAACAACTAATAAACCATTAGTCAAAGCTTTACATTTCTTTTATCTAATAATAGTTCACATTTTTCAGTCTGTGTTTTATGAATACAGTAATGTCTGGATCTTCGTCTTCTTCAAATCACATCACTCATTCTTCACCTTATACCATCGACATGCAACAAACATGTCAAACAGAGTTGAACCATTAACTATTATGTTTTTTTCAATGATTTGTCAGCAGTTGGAATGAATGGAAACGAAAATACTGGTAAAAACGTCCAAGTAAGAGAAGCACAGTAGTAAAGAAGGGCTAGCAGTGGAGACGACGTGGTGGTTGAGAGGATTCATTTCCTTCTTTATTATGATACCACTGTTCAAGTACTATGTCTGTGTCTGGATTGGATGAATGGTTCGATGAATGGATGGATTTGATTACAAGTGAATAATGTAGGAGCACTGGAAATGAGATACGGGAAAGACGGAAAATCGTCTAGAAACTCTGACTCGAACCCACTTTGTTCAATACAAATTACTCATAGATCGACCTGGATTTGAAGTCTGAACCAATCAGTGGAAGGAAACAGTTTGTCCACTGTACAAGGGGTCGCTTCTTGAGTGGTTGAAGGCCGGAGTCAGTACAAAAGGGACTGATAGCGGAGTCAGCTCAGGACGGGCACGCAGTCGCGAATGGAGACGGGACGCGGCATGAGGAGGAACCGATGAAGGAGATGGAAAAGCAGAGAAGGGAGCAGACTAGAGGAGCGAAGTGGGGGCGGGGTTGAACAGCACAAGGCAAAGCAGGTGGAGGCTGAGGACGGAATGGCTCGGCCCGAGAATGAAGAAGGCCGGGGCAGCGGCGGAACTTGCCGTGCTGGATTGGGATGGGATTAGCCAATGGCGCCTTGGGAGTCTCGGGGCAAAGGGAGAACAACGGGCATAAGGGACAGGGCGGGGCACGGAACGGTGAAGAGGATAGTAGTAGAGTGAGGTGGGGCACGAGAGGGCGAGGCAAGCCAGAAAGATCGAGGTGAGGCACGGAAGGAGGCGGCGCTGGACGGCTAGAGGGGAGGAGAGGGGAGGGGGAGGAAGGGGAGGGGAGGGGCGGCAGTGAGAACGGATCGGTCTCCTCGCGGATTACGAGCCTGCGCCGGGATTTGCTTGCGATTGTCTCAACAGCGGCGCCGATACGAGGGCCTCGTAAAAAGCCCCTGGCTTACGTGGGCGCGCCCGCTCCTGTTTGGGCTTACGTCGAACCCTTAGCGGCCGAGGTGGGCGATACGAATGGGCCGCGGGGCACCTCCGAGGCGCTCCGTCGCTGATATTGTTAAAATGCGGATTTGACCCGTGATTCATGGGAATCGGTGGACATTGGGTACGTAGATTTTTCCGGAGCCAATTTCCTCTAGTTGTAAACTCTATGTGCAATCGATGCAGTAACTTCTCTGTAAATTATGACTTGAGAAAATAAATGAAAATAGTATTGCGGCTCCTTTTTTTACTATTCACTTTTAATTGTCATCTGAATAATTTAATAGCGGAGTTATTCAGATTAACCAAAATGCTGTTCAGGTATTTTAATTATAGATTATTGTGTATAAATAACATACAATATAATCTGTTTTTAAGTAGCAGTTCAGAGAATACGGAAAAATGTACAGATCTCAAAGTATATTAAAACACTCTGATATATTATTAGTGTAAGGGTAATAAAAGGTTTTTAGATAGCTATGAATGTAAATAAATATTTGAAAGCCATGGAATGACGTAGTTTGACGCACATTTAACTTTTTAAATAAAATTTATTTTTAATGTTAAAATATTATATTCGTATACAAGATTACAGGACTCTTTTGTGAAATCCAACTGCACAAATTTATTAGTATCCTATATATTTTCAACTCTGAATTTAAACAACATTTATTACTGAGTTAATGTCCACAGATATATCATTTTTGTCATGTGGACATCTACTCTCCATTATTGCATCAAGAACTAACTAAAATCGTCATCACTTAAACCTACCCGAATCAACATGGAATGCACAATGTTCGATTTCAAGCACTGACTTGAAGAAAATGTTACTTTCTGGAAGGATAGGAAGGGATCCTTTATCTTGACATAAAATTTCAGCTGATCTTGCTCAAGAAAATGAGACTCTCCCTCAAGATGGGGAAAATCCCGTCAGTTGGAAAGAGAATGCAGTACGGAAAACGTGCGTTCCCCCAAAGAAACCAGAAAAGAAGACGAAACACCGAGCCGTCGCATCGGTCGAAACACGTCCAGAATACATTACCCCTTTTCTTATGGCGACAGCGCTGGAGACGCAGAAGGCAGTTGGAGGCAGACGCAGGCCGATCCCAGCGGGCTGTAGTGCTCTGCCTTGTTCAGTCTCTGCCCTGCCCGGCCCCGCCCCACCCGGCCCCCCGCTCTACCCGGCCCCTAGCCCCACCCGGTCACGTCTCGCCACGTCTCGGCCCGTTCCGCCTTCCCAACCGCATTCTCCTGACCCGCCCCCGCCCCACCCCAAATCGCTCTCTCCCTCGCCCCATCCTGAAGTGGCCTTTGCTGCTTGTCTCCACTTACCGCTTCCTTGGTTCCGACCTACTTGCCGCTGTCCGCTCTTATTTATTCCCGCCTCATTTTGCGTTTCTCCGTTTCGCCTTTCCTTATCGCCTTTCTTACTTAACTTCGGCCTTTCCTCACCGTCTCCCGCATTACCTATCCTCCCCTTTTCTCACTCCCACTTTTCCTCGCCACGCTCTGTTCATTACTCCGCCCTGTGTTTCTCCCTACCTCACCTCGCTCTCTCCCTCTTCCACATAATTTTCCTCGACCGCCATCCTTCACACTGCCCTAGAACTCATCTTTCGCCACTTTCTCATCCTCCCCGCACCCTCCCTCATCTCACGCCTTCCTCACCCGGCCTTCGCGCTTTCCCGCCCCCTTGCTTATCCTATTCTAACCTCGCCCCGCCATTATTTTCCCCGCCCCGTGCTATTCTTCTCCGAATCGCTATGGAACATGTCGCTTTGCGTCTGTTCCTTCCATTAGGCCCCGCCACGCTGCACCCCTCTCGACTCCGCCCTGCCCCACCAGTCCTCCTCTCCTCCGCGGCCACAGCCCTCCGCACGGCCCCGCCCACACCGCGCCTCAGCCCGCTCTGCCCCGCCCCAGCCCGGCCCACTCCGCCCCCGGCTAAAGGCTTCCGGGCGGCGGGCCGGAAGCGGAAACCGGGCGGCACGGCGCGGCGCGGGCCGCCTCCGCCGCCGCCCGCGGGGTCGTTCTTTCCCCGGCCGCAAGGGGCGCTGGAGGCGCCGGCGCCCGCTACTCAGCGTCGCTCAGCGCTGCTCGGCTTTCTCCCGGCGCGGCGCCACACGCCCCCTCTAAGCTGCAGCCGCTGCTGGGAGGCTGCGATCGGCTCAGGATGCGATTGATTTGCAGCCGCTGGCGGGCTAAGTGGCCGGATTCGGGCCGCGGAATTGCGCTTCCGCCTAGACGCCCACTGCGGAGATCGCGCGCGATGAACAGTAGCGTAGTAATTGTGCATTATTCTAATTGTCACTTTCTAACCAATATAAAGAAAAGTTCTGTCCTAGTCTTATTTTTACAACGGTCAATAAAGGTCAAATGAATATTAACACATATTGGCAGCTGTTAAAATAAAGTACAACTAGTTATTATTTACATGTGAGTATCAATTACTCTGCATTTATTTTATTAATGAGTTTTATATATTTCATTAATTAGAGTAAGTTCTCATTTATATATGTATATACGATCCGATCTTAATATTACGTTTTAAACAACTTTTAAAAATTGTACATGTTATCAGTTTTAAATTTCAGATACTTGGTGATGGACGCAACAGACACCCCAACGTTGTGTACATGTTAATTTTTAATAATAATACTCTTTTTTTTGATGTATTAATATCCATTTGATCGTAATATATTTGAGCATATAATTGAGTGAACATTTATTGAAGCACTGAACCTGGAAGGCCCTTAAAAAGATTACTTTCTAAAACGAAAAGCGGTCTGTAAATGCTCTTGAATTTCAACGCCTAGTTGTAAATAACTGGAATAAGTGCTATTTTTCTTTTCTTCTCGAAAAAAGGATGTAATTCCACAGTCTAATGCAACAATAACGATGATAATGATTACGATAATAATAATGATAATAATAATGATAATAATAAAAATGGTAATAATGGTAATAATAATAATGATGATAATATTGATAAAATTATAATAATAATGATAATAATGATAATTATAATGATAATAATGATAATAATGATAATAATAATATTTAATGTCAACTCTTGGCGGATGCCAGAGCAGCACTGTAAACGATGGGCCATGTTTTTATTGTGCAGTCCAATATATGAGCAGCTCTTGCTACTACAGGTAATTAGTGTGCATGGAAAGAAATGGACGACAACGTGTAATACGTAAAATAATACGTTTTAACAATATTATACGCCTGTAAGGTCTTGCATTCTTAGAAATTATTTAATAACAACTTCATTATATTATTAATATTTAAAAAAACATGATCCAGTATTATGACCTCATGGCGTATTTTAATACAATATTAGGCAACAATAGACGATCAAAACATAATATTTGAAACCTAAAGAAAGTTCTACTGATGAATGTTTTCCGTTTTTATTATAAAACGCAACGGTCTTTCGGCGTAATTTGCTTTTATAATTTGTTGTTTAAATGTAATTCCTTTGCTTAATCCCAGATATCAGTAGGAGGTTTCGTTACAACAGCGATATGTATTGGAGTTTGTATGACGATATGTATTGTGAGTTTGATGGACAGTCGCAACGTAGATTAAGATTTGCCTACGAGTATAAAGTTTTCTTGCTTGTCTTCCTCTTTCCCTTTTCATTAAGGTCAAACTGTTGCAGTCATGCCTCTATGAACTTTCTCTGCTTCTACGCCTCCTGGAAACTGCTCGTGACGAACAGGAAACTGAACGCATAACATGACAAGTGGAGGATTTGTTACCGCTAATGATGTTTTTTGCGACTGTTGCGTCCACTGTGCAAACGTTTTGAGCAATGCGGTCTGGTGAGGAGGAAGGAAAGGCGGAGAGAAATCGGGCAGATGTTGATCGTCTTGTAGAAAACGAAGAAAAGGGGAGAAAATATTGAACGAACTAGAGTGGTTGGAATTTTGAATAGCTCCTGTTTGAGAAACTGGTTTGCAAGACATTCCCAAATAAATTACGTGTGTTTATTAGTGAAGAATGCTAATAAGGTCGTGGTCTAGGAGAGTACATTCCTAACTGCGTATGTTTTGGTTCATGAAAGAGAAAGTTTTATTTAATGAAGTAAAACTATTATATTTATACCTAGAACAATTGGCTTCATACATTTCTGATCTCCCTTGCGCCTACACCGTAACTATGCTTAGTCGATTGGTAGGAGATAAATCACTCGAACTGTTTGGATTTTCTGTTTGCACCCGTCGTTAGCCTGTTGTTTTCACAAAGCTGTCATTTTGTCACTTTGACCAACATTTTTATTGACTTGTTATTGTAACTCCGTAAGTCGTGGCCAAAAACAACTCGTGTTTATTCGTTTGCCAATCGTTCTTTTTATTATACTGCCCGAGCTAGTCTGCTCATACTAAGCCGTTAAACACTGATCAGGAAAACACATCACATTCTAGCCTGCGTGTATCTGCTGCATCAGCTCCACATACAGTTTTGCTTCTCACTAGGCGCCGTTGGGAGCTCCGCTAAAGACTCGATGTTATCTGCCCTGATGTGCGTGGTGCCGGCAAACAACTCTAATGAACTTCATTGCGCTCCTGTGCACGATTATGAAAGGGCACAGGGCGCTTGGTGATTTGCCACTGTGAATTTGCACGCATATTACGAAGCTTGGCGGTATACGGGTAGGCAGTAATGCACTGTCACTTCACCCATCGACATCATCCTGGGCAAGGCAGGTGTACATATCTCACAATTATTATTGTTCTGTTCTTATGATATTTTTTAAAACTATAGTATCTTTTCTGGAATAAGTTTTAAAATTAATTTTTAAAACAATCAATTTTCTAAATTTCACTTTACTACATACTAACTACGTTTCAGAGCTCAAATATGACTCCATCATCAGATGCTTTTTCAAATTAGTGGGTAAAGTTGGCAACTTTATTTTAAAATATTCTATACTGCACCAGTAAATGATTAATACAGATATGATTAACACAAAATTATTATAGAATAAATAATAATAAATATTAAATAATATATGAATACATTATTTTAAAGCTCGAAATTTAAAATGTGTTAATTGCGAAGTGTTGTTACCACAAATGTTAATGATGCTTCATGCTTCTTTCATCTACCCAGTCTATTTACCATAGAATTTAAACTTTCATTGTGTTTACATAAATAGATGACTGGATCTGAAGAAAAAATTATGAAAACAATAAAATGAATTCAATGTATTGTTTGAAATGAATAAAAATACACATGTAATATATAAAATATTCTCAAAATATATTGATGTTGGCAAAGAAAGAAATTCAAAACGAATGTAGTGCGAACTCTCTATAACTAACTCCTTTATAACAAAAAATTACCAATAACGCCGAAATTACTTGAATTTAGTCGATTTGCCTCATAATTCGCATACTGATATACTCACTCTATTTAACAAACTTTTGTATAAAGAAAAATAATATTTGGTTCCTAAGTTTTGATATGAAGAATTTATTGTACTGCATTTCAATTACAGATCTTAGTTCCAAAGTGTCTTCATAAAATATAATTTTTCAGGAAGAGAAAGTAGGTATTTACTTGCACCCTGATGGTTGCAGATATGGTTCAACTGTTTTCGGATTGCGTATCAAATAAATGAAACAAAATTTTTGATCGCAATATTTGCCATCATGGGGGAGAAGAGTTGTAAGAATATATTCATAAAATTGGAAACAAACAGAAATAGAGAAAAAAGGGACTACGTTGTTCAACTGCGCTTCGAAGTGCCAAATGTTGCAGAGGAATGTGATATCTCCGCTGAGCCCCTGCGGAACCCCTGTTGCTTCTTATGAGAGCGACGGGTGGGCGCGGCGTGTTGGCCGCGGTGCTGCTCCTGGCGGCCGGCAGCCCCTGCCTCCCCCACCCTCTGCTCGGCTTCCCTACCTTCGCCGACCCGCGCCTCCTGGGCACGGCGGTGCGCCTGGTGCTGGGCACTGGGCATGTGGGGGTGCTGCCCGTCGCCGCCCCCAACGCCTCCCTGCTGCCCCTGCGGCTGCTGGGCCAGCTGGGCGAGCGCGCGCTCCTAGTGGCGGCGGGCGGCGACTCTCGACTCCACCGCCTCCTGGATGCCCCGGTTCCCACCCCGCGCGCCGTTTTGCTGGTTGTCGGTGCCGGTAACCCCCGTGTGGACTTGGCCAGACAGTTGCCGCCGCTGCGAAAGACCTCGCTTTGGGACGCGGACGCGGTGTTTGTTGTCGTGAAAGTGGACCAGTGCTTCTCGGAAATATTTAGCGCTCGCGTGCAACGAGCTCTTACGCGTCAGAGAGTGTTCCGGGCAGTGGGTATTGGTGTGAAGTGCGGGGAAGGCATACGAATAGTACTGTACGCTTCCGACCGAAGGCCTGCTCGACCACCTGTCACAAGCAACGTCGAGCCAGTGGTGAACACCTTGGGTCCTATGAACATCAGTGATCATTCGTTCGGCGTAGCCATGTACACGATCAGTGTTGAAGACAAACTGAACTGCCGCAAGGGGAATATTCATGATCTGGAGGGGATAGATCCGTTGATGGTGGCGACGCTGGCGAAAGCCGCTAGGGTGCGCCTTCTCTGCTACTCGCGCCGTCGCCAGTTCGCGGGAGTGCGTCTGGAGAACGGAACGTACACAGGGCTGCTGAGGGGCCTCGTGTCGGGCAAGGCCGAGTTCCTCTTTACGCCCACCACTGCGGAGTGGCGCGACCCGCAATGGAGACGCGACCTGGAGACCCTCTACCCGCACGTCCTCCAAAGCCTCTGCGCCTACGTGCGTCGTTCCGATGCCATGCCCTTTCTCAAGAGCGCCGTGCGGGAACTGTCTACCGGCGCGTGGGCCTTCGCGGCTTCGATTTTGGTAGCCCTGGCGGCGGCGCGCATCGTCACGGGTCAGTGCGACGCGGTGGACGCCTTCCTGGTGACTGGAACTACCTTCATCACCGGAATTTTCCCGCGGCGGACCGGTGCGCTGGGTGTGCTGAGTTTGGGCACGTCTTTCTACGGGCTGGTGATGCTGAACGCGTTCCAGAGCTTCTTCACCAGCATTCTCACCGCGCCGCGCCACAACGGCGATTGGATGACGCTGCAGGAGGTGGACGAGAATGTGGAATCTGTGCACACCTATTCCTCCATCGCCCACCGCCTGGCGCCGGGCACTCACAGTTCAGACGACGCCGTTGCGCGCCTGGCGAGGAAGATGGTGCCGTCCAATCGGCCTGACGAGTGGTTCGCGGTACGTGCGGCGGCGCTTAATTTTCGGTGGTAAAGTTGAAGTGGTACGAAAACGGTCCACTTGATGTGTCCTGCTCCTCTGCTTATCCGCGAGCCGGTCGTGAGGAATGCTACTTATCACGTCTGTTCGAAAGCTAGGGAGGGGAGGAGATACGCCGTTTGCATTGCTGAAAAAGGAGAGACTGTGTAGTGGGGTTACTAGTAATCAGGCATCGTCAGCCATATCAAGAATGTTAGACCCTTTGAAGCATTTACAAAAAATAATCATAATCTCATTTCCATTCTTCTCAGAGGTCATTTTGACAAACGGTCGCTGAAGGCATCACAGGCTACAATGCCGAAGAAAGCAGTCAGACGGCTGATAAGAAAACGAATCCTCAGAAACAGACTTCACCTCGCTTCTTGGTAGAGGAAGTAGACCGAGGCGAACTACAAGCAACGTCGGGAACGATCGGTTCTGGTGTCGTGAAAACACACGGCCGGCTACAGCAACTGACCACTAGAACTCAATTCTTTCATTTCATCAGCACTGAAATAAAATATCATTATTGTTTCGGTTAGTTTTCTGTTGATTAAGGGTACACACAATCGAATCGCATTTACCAGAATATAATATCATAAATAGGTTGATATCAAAAACCGGCGTTTCTAAAATAGTTCTCTAGCCAATCACCGTATGGTCTATGTACATACGAATTTCTTAGTTGCCACCAGTTGCACCCCTTCCAACATCATCAAATAATTTTGACTCGAAAGGGGACTGACCCGAGAGAGACTGATATGTCAACGTTCTCAGTCGTGTTCTCCGAGTAGATAATTATTCGAATGTTTAGGGCGAGGGGTGTAAGAATATTCGAATTTTCCGAATTTTTTTAAAGATCTCAAGCGTGACATGCTATACTAACAATTTTCTGTCCTTCGATAATACCCAGCCCCTAGGTTCTATGCTATTGTCTAGAGCCCATATGGCTCTAGACAAACAAACTCATGTTTTGCAAACGAATGTGCAAACCATGATAGTGGGGGCTGTACACTTGAAATATTATAGGTACTAAAAATCACTGCATACAGGTTAAATAGGAAACAAAACGTTTTAACTACCATAGACAAGAAATATACGACCCACTTATAAGCATAAGAACTTGTATCTGATGTAATATACCATAATTTAAAAATGCAGTTAACTCTAGATGCATGTGTAAACTACAATGTGAGACCTTCGAGCCGGTTTTTTTCCCTTTAAACCTCTCTTCCACTGAATTGCGTAGATGCTTAAGATTAAAACATACTTCACGGTAGATGAATGCGACACGTTAAAATGCAATTTTTATTACTAGTAAAAAGTCGAGACATTTGTTGGGACAAGCTTAACAACAAAAGAATGATTCCATTTCATAACTGTCATTGCTTAAATCAAATTGAATGTGTCCTGAATATTATGTTCACATTGAGTTATCGTATTCGACGGTTTTATTTCGTCTTTTAAATGCATTAAAAGTTATCTTCATAGTGCCTTTGTATATTTACTCTTGACTCCAGGAGATTTTCAATTATTTGGGCCCCTATTTTTCTGTCATAATTGATCATAAATAACCATTAACCTTTCCTTTTTCGGTAGCTTGATTTGATGAATCTTTCTACTCATTACGTATTCCTTAGTGTCGTTTTTACAATTACGCATCTTTTTGGCCATTATACTAGCATTGTCATCGTTGTAGATAGTTTACAAATGAATACATAACGAGAAATTAAAGAAGAGCGCTAATGCAAGATCCGAAAAAAAGCACTTTATATGTGAGTAACGGAAATGGCTGTGGGGTTCCAAGAGACATACATTAAATTTTGCTGTGTATTTCTAAATTCTAAATTTTTTTTAAATTTGTTAAATATTATGATATTTGATTCTCAATGTACGTTACGATCAAAATGCGAATACATTTCTCATGTTTAACTCGTGTTTATTTTCTTATGTCTTTCAACGGTTTCCTTTAAAACCATACTACTAACGTTGTCATATCCTCTATTTAATGCCTATATTTAAATATCACACTGAAATTGTTTTATGAGGGATAAAATTAATGACGAATAATAACTTTCATGTTGACCTTATTTCATTCAACATTTAATTAAAATAATTCTTTTTAAGGACTGAAATATTCCAAGACGTAATTTTAGCTCAAAACAAGAGCAATGAGTTTGTTGTAAAGTTTGATACTTAATACAAATAACATAGTCTTGCTCTTATTTATCCATGTCTCTAATTGTATTTTTTAAGGGAATAAGTGCAATACGTGTGAAAATCCTGTATTATATATATTCCTGTGATAAGATGCAAAAAATAATACATTAAGGAAGATGATTATTTCTTGCCTAAAGCAAGGTTGTGATTTATTAACTAGTTTTGGAATTCAAAAACTAATATGGATGAATGAGAAATCATAAATAATAGAACAGTAATTAAAGAAGGAAATTGAGAGAGAAATAATGTCGCCACGAATGTTCTGAATACGTTGTTGAACATTAATCATTGTGAAAGCAGTTCCAAAGAAAAAGTTTCACCTTTCGCAATGAATTACCTTTCATCTTATTAGAATATATCAAAAACGTCGAGCTGCTTGTTTTAAAGCCCTTCAGATTTGGAAGTCTTTGTTTTCTTACCATAAACCCAATGGTTAGAAAATTGCAGATTATATTACACTCTGTGCAACAGAACATGCGAGCTACTGATATTCGAAAAAGAATCCAACAACGAATACTACAGAATGCGACTCGTACATTAATGTACGCGATGAGAGTCAGTAAATGAATGAATCCATGAATGAGTGAGTGACGAATGAATGAATGAATGAGTGAGTGACTGAATGAATGAGTGAGTGAACGAATGAGGGATAAATAAGTGAACGAATGAGGATGAATGAGTGAGAGAATATGGAATAAATAAACGAATGAGTGATGAATTACAAATGAATGAATGAGTGAATGAATGTGCGCAATCGCAGGAATGAATGGATTAATGATATAATGAACGAATGGACGAGTGAATGAATGAAAGGGAACTAAAGAATGAATGAAACGAAAGTACGCAAGAGTGACTGAATGAATAATAATGAAATAGTGAACGATGAAATGAGAGACGAGCGCATTAAAGCAAAGGATTAATCCGTGGGGCGTGGGGCGCGCGGCGGGGCCGCAGGTGCTTCCGCGGCTGCTGTCGCGCGGCGACCGCGCGCTGCTGCTGTTCGACGGGCACGCCGTCTACTTCCGGCAGCGGCGCGAGACGACGCGCGCCGGGCGCTCGCTGCTGCACCGCGTGCCCGACTGCGTGCTGAGCTCGTCGCCCGTGGGCTACGCTGCGGCCGCCACTCGCCGTACGCCGTCGCCGGCCTGGACGGACCCTGGCCAAGGGTCCGCCTGAGCCGCCGGCTGACACGGATGCAGTTCGGTGCGCCGCAGCGGAGGTGGCCGGTGGCGACGCGAAGCACTGGCCTGGTGCGCATGCCCGCGGGAGCCCGGCCCCGTACGGTTCTGCGCTTTATCCAGTGGGACGAAAAGTGTTCGCCGCCCATCACAGCAGTAGGGGCTGACGGGGACTTGAGAACCGCGCCCGGCTTCGCCGTCTCGCGGGCGCCTGCTAGCTGGCGCCGCGGTTGGGAACTGCTAGAGGCGTGGGTCGTGTCAGGCTCATGTGAGGCGGTGGCGAACTCTATTCCGCAAAACTACTTCGGAGGCAGGAATGCGGAACACGCGGTTTGACTGGCTTTTCTGAAAATGGATGTAGGGGATGGCTGGGGCTAGCCTGCCACAACGTCGCAGCAACGTAATCTACAATCTCGTCTCAACAACGTCGCCCGCTCAGCGCACAGTCAGCCCTCGCTGCGGCTTCCCGCTGCACGGACGGCACGCACGGAGGACAAAAAGAGAGAGAGGGATTGTATGTTAGTTGTCGATCGTGGTGGCTATCTTTGGGTCAGCGGTGCACACTTTCCACTAAACAGCTCCGGGTTTGACTAACAGGGCCCACGGCTGGTGTTCGCTTGTCGCTCCGCCGCCGGGCTGATTGCTTCGGCCGCCGCGGTGGGTGGCTTTGCGCTATTGAGCGCTCGGCTCTGGATGTTCGTGAGCCAAAGAGGACGTAACTAGTGAGGATCGGAGGGCCGAACCTTTTTCTCTACAAGGGACATTAGAGAGAGACTAATAGGGGGCAGGCGTGGGAGGAATGTCTGACCAAGTGTGCAGATATGACTGGCTTATTGTTTAGAAATTCGGCTGGCCTTTGCGCAAGTGTCGATAGCCGCGAGGCCAGCTTCGTCGCCCCGGTGAGGCCTGAGCGTGGTTCCACCCGTGGCTGTCCTCGCCTAACGATGCGTGCCGCTTCACAGTATCATAGTCCGACACGCTCTAGTGCCTCCGAAAATCCTGGCGGACTGTCGGACTCGAACCTGGAGACCTTCCTGTCGATGCTCTGCAGTTACATGATGGGCATAGCTGAACGCAATTATCTAGGCGCTCGGCTTGGACGCCAAGCGGATGATCTGCGCGGGGACGGGTCTCGCGGCGTTCTCCTTAAAATCGATCGAATGCGTGAGGACGTGCCCCTCCTCAACCGGCCAGCGCCGACGCGACGCCGGTGTGTCTCGCGCTTTGCCTCGGCGCGCCGCGTGGGCTGCTACGCCAGGCGTGGTCCGGTCGTCACGCGTCGGTGATGCGGCTGGCCCGAATCTTTTCGCACATTAGACTAGGCCGCTCGGCGTCGCGATTCTGTCAAGGACCGGCGTACATGCACACTGACGTGTTTTGACTTTCTCCGCAGGGCACACGGCAAGGCGTCTAACGGAGAGGAGAGAGAGACAGCATAGGTCTGGCGGGTGCTGAAGAAGGGTTTGGGTGGACAAGAGTGTGCGGTTAAGCGAGCTGCTCCCGCGGCGCACCGCGGTCCGAGCCACACCCTGCTGCTAACCGCGGTGAGCGTGTTGGAGGCGTGGTCGGTGATCTGGCTAGCTGTCAAGCGGTGACCGAATTCTTTCCACAAAACTACTCGGAGACGGAAAGAAAACAGTGATTACTGGTTGAGTTGATTTACTGAAATTTACTTTAAACATTAAAGAAAAGTTGAATCAGAATATAAAGGTCATCCATACTTCATTACAATAGACATGTATTTACTACTTTCAAACTAACAAAATTGCTGCAGTTCGTTGACATAAATAATAAATGCCTACCCGTGTCTTAAAGGCAGTATATAGTAGAAATTATTGCTTCAAGACACAGGAAAGCTGATTTTCGATACTATTTAATTCATGGAACTCTACTGATGTTTGAAAAGCAAAGTAGAGGAATCATCCAGCTCCGATAGAATCATAAGTAATACTCGCAAATAGCTTTTGTACTAGAACAATATTGAGAAATATATAAAACCCGTGTATTCAGGAGATGACAATTTATCGACAATCATTAGCTACTAATTCTATTACGAAAGAACAATGTCGTTTTACACGCGCAGTACATGCAATGAATTCAATTTCTATAATTACGTATTTTTGTAGAGTTCGCGCGAGGAATCTGCGCACTTGGCTGACGTCATAGAGGAGGGAGACGTCTATACTGAATGTCTTCTCAAAAACATTGACTTCTTAGCTATCGTCGGTCAGTCTTAGCTCACAAAAAATAACAATCACATTTCATGTAAGGAAGGACACACGAAAAACAATTAAACAAATTACTAGCGCAAACATTTTGGAACGATTACAAGTCCTAGCTTACATTTTGCTACTAGATGATTTTTGAACAGGTACAATTCATTGATGGTTTTACTGCACATGCGCAATACCTCAGTTCTCGTGTGAATCGCTTGGGCTTTAATTGTCGTCGAGTGAACAGTTTTCTCGCGCCAACCCTAATTAACATCCGCACGGTGATGAAGTTAGGTTAAAAACAAGGGGCATTGCAGAGCAAAAATAACATGTTTGACCGGAAATGTTTTCCGTGGGATATTTTGTGTTAAGATAAACGTGAACATTTACAAATGAATTAATGTATTATGCAAATAACATGTACTTCAGACGCAATAAATAACTTTCTTTCCAGCGTTGGCTTCTACTGATCTTGATGTGCAAGCATGTGCAAGCACTCATGTAAGCGTCTGCAGCTTTATCGTTGCATAGATGGCGCATAATTAGATAGTCTCTCCACCACAGAAGCACGTGTCAAACTGTATTACGCTCAGGTTACATTCTCTATGTGATCAAAAGAATCCGGACAGATGGCTGAAAATGACTTAAAAGTTCGTAGCGCCCTCCATTGGTACTGATAGAATTCAATAATGTTGGTTCACCCTTAGCCTTGATGACAGCTTCTACTCTCGCAGGCATACTTTTAATCAGGTGCTGGAAGGTTTCTTGGGAAATGGTAACTCATTCTTCACTGAGTACGGCTCTGAGGAAAGGTACGTCGGTGAGGCCTGGCACGAAATAGGCGTTCCAAAACATCAGAAAGTTGTTCGATACGATTCAAGTCAAGTCTCTCTGCAGGTCAATTAATTCCATGGACGTTATTGTGCTGTAACCACTCCGCCACAGGTCGTGCAGTAAGAGCAGGTGCTTGATAGTGTTGAAAGCTATGGCCATCTCCGAATTGCTCTTCAACAGTGGGAAGCAAGAAGGTGTTTATAACATCACCGTAGGCCTGTACCGTGATTGTGCCACACAAAATAACAAGGGGTGCAAGTCCCCTCCATGAAAAACACCACCATGCCATAACACTATTTTGGGCGTGCCCGAATACATTTAATTATATAGTGTATACGATGGAATTCAGAAGGTGAATCATTGAGCGAACGACTCGTAATTAAAAACAATCTAAATAAAAATTCTTGTGTGTGTTAATTACAAAATAAGCGATCCACTAAGTAGTTGCAAATTGATGTATCTATTGATACTTAAACGCTTATTCTCGTAATTTTAATTTACTTACATCCTACCGCTCTATGAAAGAAAGAACGAACATGTTCATAATTCTTAAGTTTTTTCTGCTAATTGGTAGTGGTTCAGAGGGGTTGGAGAAACTTTCCCAGAGATTGCTCCGGGTGAATGTTTAAAACGAAATTGGCATTCGAAGATCTTTCTTTCATATCATGAAAATATAAGTACTTTTGTTGAGACGTTAGCACATTGAATCTTAAAAGGAGCTTTCTGTCTTCTGTGGTTCACGAAGTTGTGTTCACTATCGCGAAGTAGAGAAGTTCAATCTCGCAAAGGAAAAGAAAACTATCATGGTTTATCTGCGTAGACCAGGAGACTTTCAGTTTTATGACACTGCATATACTTTTAAAATCAATGAAGTTCGCAGACTACTAAACTAAACTGGATGTTTTAATTTGACAAATACTTTTTAATTTTTGTCAACAGTCCTTTCGAATGAATCCCACATATTCACGAAAAGCACTCTAAGGCTTGGAAAACATCTACCCATAGCGACTTCGTAACTGATTCCATTCATCCATATGACGATTAAGGATATCCATTAATAACTTTTCCACTGACGTTATAAAATAAATAATAGTTTATAAAAAAGGTTTCTTCGTATAAGTAGAAATCATCGGAACGAAAACATGCTTAACTCTAAACACCGGATTTCACAAATTTCAATGTATTGTCATAACCAGGATTTTTCTGTGTGTAGGGACGGGCGATAGGTCTAGTCAATGATTCTATAAAGAATATTTAAATTATGCTAAATTGAAAATTAATTTTTTAATGGTTTATAGGTATTTATAATATATTCAATTGAGACTAATAATGTTCGTTGCCAAAGAAAATGAACAAAACATTTACTAGTGAATATGTGTTCTTCTGAAGGGGTTTTATGAGCATCCGCCTGCACTACAAAATACGCACACTACCTGCCGGAGCACTACAAAATAAAGTGATTATTATTTTACCTTGTTTGTCCATTACGATAGTTTTCTCAAAGCGGTTTTCAGAACAACCACTTTTCATATTACTCACAGATCAAACTTTGATCACTTGTCACCAGTTTTAGGCTCGACGCAGAAGTGGAATGAAACATACGGTATTTAGTCGTTACTGAAGTTCACAAATCTCTTGAAAGCACGCATAAATGTGAAGTGACGCAGTAATACTTGTGGAGTTCTCAGAAAGTATTCCGGAGAAAAATTAAATGCCATTTTAATTATCTAATCATCCGGTTTCGAAGTATGCCGTCTGGAGTCCAACACATTCCGATGTTTCTTCCAGCATCCATCCAGACCACATTCGCCTCTATTAATTAGCAGTAATGCAATTATTTCTGACTATAAATGTATGTGTCGCTTGAATCGTTAATATCTTTAGTGTAGATCCAGAGAGAAACAATAGGCTACTGCAGCTTTCTCTCCGAAACTGTCTTTTGCTGGAACTGTTCCCAAGTAATGAAGTATAATTTCGTTAAACAAGTTTACATCACTTTCCATGATTGTTTTAATGTTTGTAAACAATTTTTAGTCAATGTCAAAACGGTAGTCTCTTTAGCAGCTGTTTTATACAAAGAATTCTAGACTAATACACGGCAATAACGTTAAAATGTTAGATAAAACGCCTATTTGTACAAAACAAATACAAGTAATGGGAAAAAGAAATCGAAAACTGAATATATTTTTGCTAATGAAAATATATTACAAAATAATTGAACATTTAAAGAAACGGAATTACAAGTTTGATTCCATCAAATCTCTTTCGTTGACCATTATACATAATCTATCTTGTTCAAACTTTGCAAAGTCGTACATAATTAGTGTACGTTATAAAAAGCATTCGCTCGTCAAAAGTCTTTTTTCATATGGTTTATACACACTGAACTACCAATATCCTCCGATTGTTTCATTATTGTCCGAGGAATAACCTCAGCCTGTGAATAGTTTTCCTATTAGTACAGGCTGCAACCGCAGGTCCCTCGAGGCAGCTTCCTGAAAGGGCAAGCAGCGCGAAACAAAACCGACGCGGAGTCGATAATGAGCAGAGATAGCACCCCTCCTCCTACGCTGTTTCGCCTTCGCAGTGTTTGCGTTTGCCGCCAATAGATGTCCGACGAATTATCACCCCCACTGAATTAGAATTAATCGACTAATTAAGGTTTTTCGTCGTGGCTCCGATCCGTGAGCAAAGTTTGTACGAAGTTCCTAGTTCTATTTTCTCTCTTTTCTGTAACTCCACTAGCTAATGTTGGGGCTGTTATGTGATCCTAATTCCCTATTCATTAGTTTTGTTGCGTTTGTTGTTTTAAATTGATGAACACATTCTTCGTTTCACACTAGTTATTTTGTGTTCGTTTATTGCGTTCAAACCTTTTTCTGCATATTTCTTCTTTCCTAGATTGAGAAGCAAGATAAAATAATTCGATCAAGATAAAATAAGTTGCTTTTCACTTGATGGTCGTGGCTATCTGTCTGTTTTTACCTAGGAATCAATGAAACTAATATCTGGTCAAAAGTAATTGTGAAGAATTTGTGTGAGGTAAACTATATTTTTTCTAAGGGCCACTCGATTTGTTATTTAGTTTTCTTGCCACAAATTCTGCTTAGACCATATTTGTCTAATGACGCTTATGTGACCACAATTTAGTATTATCTCTTCCTCTCTCGATATTTACCCCGAGAACATTGGGAACTTGTACGTTGTACTTCTTACCGGTTTTGACCGAATCTTCTATCTCGTTTCCTCTTTTCCTATCTCGATACTTACCTAATAAACAGGTGTACTTTTACTCTCTACGTCTTACCCATCTTGTAGTCGTAGTATTGGTGCAACATTTTGTCTCGTATCCTCCCTTCCGTTTTCGATACTTACCTCGAGAACATGGGCACTTTTACACTCCAGGTCCTAACCATCTTGGTGCAACTTTCTATCTAGAACCATTTCTTCCTCTCTCGATACTAAAACCGAGAACATTGGGTACGTTTACGCTCGTTTATACTTCTTACCGTTGGTCCAACCCTCTCTCTCAGATTCTGAGTTAGAACGTAGGCATTCACTAAAGGTCTGAGGTAGTTTGTAACTTTATGTCAGGTCACAATTACATTTATACCTCTAGATGGGAAACTAATTGTACGTGGTGAACTTACCTTTTATACATCCCTTTCACATATTACTTAACTTGATTATGTAAACATTAAATATTTCTCCTACGTACTTGCCACTATTTCCATTACAATTACATACGTTGCAATATCAACTCTTCCATTTACAAATCTTAAGTGGTTGGTGAATCTTCAGAGTTTGGAAATTTGGAGATGGTGGTCGTGAGCATCGTACATAAAGGAGAAAATTAAATGTCGGACTCTATAAAATTAACTTTTGACCTTTATTTTTATTTTCCTGTTATGATCTTCTCATCCCCTTTTAACTTGTAATTCCCCTGCGTAGATTTTACATGTTCTTTTCTTGTCGCCCTCTTCTTTTTCTCCGGTGATCTTCTTACTAAGAGAAGCTCCTCTCGCCACACCGTCTAGCATCTTATAAGCATTATGCAGTGCGGTTTCCAAGTCAGGAGTTGTTCGAAACTTGAACCCGTCGTGCCGGTGGGAAAGTTCAGGAGAGCATTAAAAAAGCACTCTGGGCTGCATGTAGCCCTTCCATCATCTTCCTTCTTTCTTCACAGCTTGAGAGTAAATGAAGCATAACTTATCGATAGACTCGTACTATACTGAGAAAGAAGCTTATTTTGTGGAGCGCATAGGAACTCGTTTCACAAATATGAGAACTTTGGGCGAATGTGAGAAAATAAGAAAATAAAAACAAGAATACATATTGCTATAAAATATTCTTCTTATTTCCTTGATTTGAGTATTGGTAAAATACAATATTTGTATATTATAGCAAATACCTAATTTCTAAAAAAAATCTTTAATATCTGTTCTTTGAAACTGTCGCATTGAGCTCGTTCTGATGAACCATTTTTTCTATTGTTTAATCCTGGGCAATACCAATTTAATGTAATAAAAACAATTGTGTGATAAGAATCAGTATGTTGAAATTTGAAGCGTTGATTATGGGATTTGAAAGAAGGTCTCTGATAAGCAAATTGACATTCGTATGACATTTCGTATCCATTTTCATTCACTGAGTCCCGCGTGCTTTATGGAGCTGTGGACGGTGGGCTATACTCATCCCCATCAACCAACGGACTTAACTGAGAATGAAAATAGTCATCGAATGAATTGGTGTGCGTTTTTTACACAGCCTGTTTATAGTGCTCTGCGAGAATATTTTGCTGAAAGGATAACTACCTCACAAACTGAACCTACATTTAGGTCTCCAAGAGGAGGAGAGCAACAACTGTCTGTTCCAGAATGTAAGGTCTGTGTGTGTACCGGGTGTATTCTACAAGATGGTATGTTAATCTAGTTTATTTCCAATTGTCCAAGTATTGTTACTCAATACATGGCATAGTAAAACATTCATAAATAACAGAAGTTAAAGTACCAAAAAAGAATGAAGAAAACACTGGACACTATAGAGCAGTTTGGTTTTAACTTTTATTAAATTATTCTATTTAGTGAATTTAACTGCGATTTAGTTTGTATCTTATTGTTTACATGTTATTACAAAATACACATATAATATTTCTAAGTTAAAATAATTACTTCGAGAATATTTTGACATTTCAAAGAACATCTACGTTCGCTTTCGAACATTCTGAACTTTTCACCCGTGTATCATAAAACGAATAAATATTTTGTAACACATTTGCATTAAGTTTTCGAATCAGAAATAACATATACAAATACATTTTCGAATTAGAAATAACTTTCAAAGATTGAAATATTTTGTGATAAAAGTAAATTGCTTCAACGACAACTTCTACTTCCTTTCTTTTAATACTCTCCTTTCTACTCCTTGCTTCTCGTAATTAAAGAAGTATTTTGTCTAATTTTCCATATATTTTCGTAAATCCTCGATATCTTCATCTGTTGAATCTTGTGGATAAAAAATAAATAATAAACTAATAAAAGACATAAAAACACTAAATTAAATTCTACTGTAAATATTGTAGGAAAAGTGAAACCATTAAAAAACTTACCCGCATAATCGTTTTTAAATCAAAATTTGAAAGTCGGCTAGCAGGTGTTCGTGGTATTTGCGGGACTTGAAGGGAACATTCTAGCGAGTCAAATCAGCCCCGTGTCCTCTGCGGTCGACTTGTCGATCACCGCAGCGGCAGGAGCAAATTGACGCGGGGCAAACGAAACGATCGGGGACAGGTGCGCGCGGTGGAGCGGGTGATGTGGCTGTTTGGGTGAGGGTGCGTGCGTGTGCTCGCGTGTGCGCTCTGGCGGCCGCCCGCCGAACGAGAGGCGTCGCGCGCGGCCACCCGACCGATTCCCTAAATCACTGGCGGTCGTTAGCAGCGAATCGAAACAGTCGACGCCGCTTTAGGATTCTGTTTCATCTGAGCTTACATCGTACGTTTTGTGGCACCCTGCGCATAAACTGTGGATTATTTGCGGGATGTATTGCGAAACGATTCATACGAATGTGCTTGTTAACAGCTGCCGAACTCATCGTAGACCGATGTACTGATTTCTCTTGTATTTCGTTTCTCTTCTCATTGTTCCAACGTCATTTTTGCTTGTGTGTAAATGAAGTGGTTTCTAAATGAAAGGTGACGAAGGTATTTTATAAAATGGTAGTAATTTTTTTATACTGATAATTTTTATGATTTTATTCAGGTGTATTATACAGTGGCGAAGCTTCATGAAGTTGCATGCAGAAGCGTCATGCAGTTGAGTATTCTGAAAATATAAGAATAGAGCAGTAATATAAAAGAAGAGATTTATGTGGAGTGCAATTAAATGGAGTGCATTTAGCACAATCCCTAACAAAAGTTGAAAGAAAAAATTGGAACCGTTTTCGAGAAAATCTTGTATTTGTATTATTTTTAAATTGCAGAAATTGCACGCAATTCCGCGCGAAAACTACTAAATTTTTCAAAAATGTGCATAACCTTAATGAAAGAACAAAATTATGAAGAACAAGTTTTTTTTGAAGGAAAAATCTCCATTTTAATTTTGTAGTTGTAGGAAGACGCCGAAAAAAATTCATAGTTTTGAAATTTTCGATAATTGTATTAACCGTGAAAATCGGACATATACCACGCTTATACGTGTATGTTACTCTATTATAAGAAATTTAAAGAAAAAATTTGGAGCTGTTTTTGAGAAAATTTTGAAAATGTCCGAGGTGCTTCTTGTAAAGTGCCTTCAAATTTTGAAAAAAGGTTTTTATAAAACTCAGAGTTTCAGCCAGATGGACAGGGGTTTCTTCAATTTGGAAAAAATCATACGCATGGCTTAGGCGCCAGTAGTGTTCACAGACACCAGACGGACGGACGGGCAACCGGACGTTTTGGAAAAAAACAACACTTTTTTGGTATCTGGGGACCCCAAAACGTGTATTTGCACTGATATATCGAAATCCATTTTCATTACATAACTTTCCATATAGTAAAAGTGTGTCCATAAAAGAGTTAATAAAAGAGAAAAGAAAATACATGTATGAAAAGATTAATATTAAAGTTGTTGAAAGATATATCGAGACATGGTGTAGAAGTACAGAACATGCATATTGATAGCTTATGTTACAAAACTGTTCCGAACTTTATAACACCTATTATAGTAATGAATGTACGTTACTGGTAAATGTCCAAACATTAATGTAAATTATAATAAAAGTAAAATAAATATTTAAAATAAGACAAATAATTTATTGAGGCAAATTGTGAAGTTCTCAATTTACACGAAGACATTTATTTTAAAATAGAAGGCGTGTTTAAAACTTAAAAACGAATGTGTTTAAAACTTAAAAACGAAAAACTTAAAAACGAACTTAAAAACTTGTTAAAAACGAATAAATCTCGCCAGAACAAAAAGTACTCACCGGCCTTCTCGCAGAGTGACAAGAAAAAAATCATTACAGGAACTATTGTACACAGATTTTGTCTACAAGAAAGTAGAAACTCGACATTATACAACAGTATTTAATAGTACATAAATCAGTAGAGAGCAAAACACACCTCGCGTCCTTGACGCGGAGCAAAATGTCAAACAATTAATACAGAAAAAATATTTCAGAAGAGTTTCTTCGCAGATATTTTATTGCCTACGTTATCTACGTACGTATTTTCCTTTCCTTTCTAATTATTTCATCTTTGTTCCACCACAAGGTAATAATTTTACACACATTCTAATTTTTTTTCTCTCTAGAACGTGCTTTGTTAACATTTTACGAATTAAGTAGTATTTAATTGTGAAAAAATCTTCATAGAGCAAATAAATAATCTCAGGCCTTGACTTGGGACAAATGCAAAAAAATGATTTTTACATAAACATATTTCGCAATAGAGAAATCCCAGATAACGTATTATGTACGTCATCTACGTACGTAGTACTTTCCATCCTTATCCGACTCTTTCACCTTTCTTCCACCGCAACATTGCTGTCTCTCTCTCTCTCTCTCTCTCTCTCTCTCTCTCTCTCTCTCTCTCTCTCGTTAGACGCCTTGCCGTGTGCCCTGCGGAGAAAGAAACGGTAGTGCAGAGCGGCGACGGAATCGCCGACGAGAGCGAGCGCTGCAAGTCGGAGGCAGTGACGGAAACGGGGGCGTCGTCGGCGCTGGCGGTTGAGGAGGGGCACGTCCTCCACGCATCGATTCGGATTTTAAGGGAGAACGCCGCGAGACCGTCCCCGCGCATTCCCTTGCGTCCGCGAATAGGGATAATTAGCGTTCAGGCTGATTCCCATCATGTCACTGCAGAGCATCTGACAGGAAGGTTCTAGGTTCGAGTCCCGACAGTGGCAGGATTTTCGACACTAACTAGATATGTATGTATGTACTTAGCGAGACAGCACGTGAACGGGCTCAGGCCTTCCGGCGACGACCCTGCCTCGCGGCTATGAATTGAGGGGGTACGTGTGGTTATCACGTAGACATCCTTAGGCCGTATTCCGGTCTTCTGAACTTGAGAAGTGAATTTTCTCATTGTCACATAGCAACATACACTGGGACATTGCAAGGAAAACCCACGCTATAGTCAAACCCCGAGCTGCTTAGTGGAAAGTGTGCACGCTGACCAAGAGATAGCCACAATCGACACTAACTACATAGCTAGGTCTAATCCAGTCACTTCTGGAGGAGAGCCCTAGCGGCGGGCTGCTCTGATCGGTAGTTTTTCGGGGTTTCCCCGATCAATGCCAGGCGTATACCGGAGCAGTACCTTAACAAATGAGCCACGAACCGTGGGCGATCTTTCGTTCCTCTTCCTTGTTCTATTCTCAGCTCTTACTTACACACACTTGCACTTATAAGCACTACACTCCCACATACGTCGGGAGTACCCCGCTTGTAAAAGATACCTGGTTGGGGAAATCCGCTAACTGACGGTGAAGTGACGCCAGATCTCACCATCTAGAGGGGGGAAAGTCACCCCTACCACCTGGGCGAAAATTCACTACACTTATGGGACTAACGACCCTAGCAGTTAACGTTCCCAGAATCACTAATCAATCAAATTCCCATTACCTGCATTGTCCGATTTAATTATATTTACTTCATCTTCAAGTAAAAGATCATCAGCTAAGACGGCGGTTATCCCATCGGTACCTAAAATTAAAGACGTAACTTTTTTTACATTTCTAGCGTTGTAATTCTATCATCAAATGCCATGTAGTTTCTGAGACCTATGTGAAGTCAAGACTTGTCTACAATAATCTACAACTCTCTAATGGAACGCACAATCGCGTGCCATTATTGCTCGGAACTATGTAATGCTAATGAAAAAAATGTGAGTATTTGATTTATCGACACATAAGATGGAGTGAATGCCAAAATAAATGCAGTTGCTGAGTTAATATATTATTTAATTTATAATCAAATATTTTTGATTCGAAATCGAAGGGGATCCGAAAAAAGTTCGAATGACTAAAAATTATAATAAGAAAATCGTACTTTGTAAAAGGTTAAAAATAGATGCCTATACACAAAATAAATATCATGCAATTAAACTTACATTAAAATGGCATACTTTGAGCGTTTTGTATGACGCAGAATTCAATATGTTAGCTCTAACATCCAATTGATCTCCCTGATTCACTGTGTAATAGTGTACCGCATGGAAGTGTAAGCATGTGAGTGTAAAGGGGATAGAATACAGATGGGACAAGGATGAAGAAGGAATGATTTGCGGTCAGGCGGACAGGAAATAGCTGCCCGTTATTAACCCATTAACAGCCATGACCCCCAATTTGAAATCTCAATTTTCATTGTTGCGTGTCATTGTGTAATGTAATGTCGATTTAGCCCAATCGCTGAGGCGTTGTACAGTCCTAGACAGTGTGTGACTTGCGTCGGTTCGAATGATGCGTCTGTACTAATGACTTGCCGTCGCTTCATCTAAAACCGTGCTTAGCGGCTGTGTGCCTGGAATTAAGTCAGAGGGAGACACCGGTGAAAAACAAACGGTGGTTGGTCCGCGCCGACTTTGACGGAGCATATACAGCTAAATTGTAACGGTTTTGCTCCTTCTTGTACGGGTACAACAAAGGTTTGGGTTTTGGAACCCTAAAGTAGCAATTATTAAGCCCGAGGTCAGAAAGCCCTAGGTGTTAACAGTTGTTGCCATGAGGCATCGTAGCTTGTCAGAACGTTTCAAGAAGCGAGTATATTACATTAACTCTTTATTTTTGTACAAGATCAGTCACACAGGAAGGTATAGGAGCAACACTAGCTTTCTATTATTTAATAATGTTTTATTTGATCTGTTTGTTTTTACACAATTAGCAACATTTTTAATTTTACTTTTTGTAACGAACGACTTTACTTTCTCCGGGAAGATGTTCAAAATTTCCAAGTAAGAATTCTCTCGTTGTGATTGGGAGTTGCAAGAGGAAGGACATTATGTTCGTACTTCTCAATTATAGGACTTGAAATGTAGTCAAACGATAAAATTATGGAGTCAATAGTATTAAAACTAATGGAAGGCGCAGGGGACTTCTACGTTCACAGTTCTATTAATGTAGATAATTATAATTTTATAGAGAAAGTAGCCTGGGAGAGATGACTAAGGGCATCAACTGATGTCACTGCAGTACCTCTGACCGAGAGGTCCTAGCGTTGAGTCCCGACGATGGCAAGATTTTTGACACCAGCTTGTCAGCTGGATAGAATTCAGTCCCTGTCTGGAGGAGAATTCTAGCGACCGGCTGCGCCAATCGGTAGTTTTCCGTTGTTTTTCCGGTCAACGCCAGGTGAATGTGGCACGGACCGCGGACCGCGCGCGATCTTTCCTACCTCTTCCTTGTCTTATCTCACCTTACACACTTATAGTAACACGCACTACACAAGCGCACATGCTGGGCGGCCGGCCGGGAGCATAAAGCTTGTCCCGGTTGGGGCGGTGCCCCGCTGGTGGAAGATACCTGGTTAGGGAAGACACCACTATCCGACGGTAGGTCGGCGCCGGATCTCGCCTCACAGCGAGGGAATTGTCACAGCCTCCTCCCGAGCAAAACACGCACTACACTTACGGGAATAATGACCCTGTTAGTGGACGTGTCCGGAATCACTAAACAATCAATCAATCAGTCGAGAAAGTTGGCATAAAAACATATACGTATGGTCAAAATGCCCAAAATGTTGCGAAAGCTACTTTTATCCATCTATATAGCGTTTTTTTACAGCCTTGGCCGTTTTCCGCATCCCTATTACCATGCATCCTTATCCCATATATCGTTTTTCTCCATTTGTCTTTTTCCATGGCTTCAGTTATTGCCATGTTCCACGTTCTTCTCGGTCTCCCCTGTACCATCTTCGATTTGGTATCCACTCCCAAACGTTTTGTGGAAGTCTCATATGTCCATACTATTTTATTTGTTTCATTTCGATTGTCTCGTTGAAGGTTGTTTGCACTTTCATTATATTTCTTATTTCATTATTTCTTATTTTGTCTAACAGAGAAAGTTTACTACATCTACGACAGAACATCGTTTATGTTGATTGAAGTTTGTCTTTCAAATTTTTTGTTAGTGTCCAGACTTCTGCCCCTTAGAGTGTGGTACTTTCTATGAAGGAGCTATATATGCGTTTCTTTGTCTTAATTGAAATAATTGAGTTCTATAGCACTGTATTCAACTGTCTTGTGGCTATTTTTCCTCTTATATTTTTATTTTCCACGTCCTGTTCGTCGTATTGTGTATTACCTTTAATTACTCCTATACTAGTTTCGAAATCATGGGGCATACCTCCCACCACCATATATTCATTCATTTGAACATTTATTTCCATTCCCCATTTTCCATACTCTTCTATTACTTTTATTACTACTTTTAATCCTCGAGAAGATGCCTCATTGAGTGCATTTGCTGAATTTCTATAATTACATCTACTACCAACGGAATCTTTCATAATGGTTCAGGGCTATGTAAAGTGAATAGTTGCGAGAACAGTCTTCGATGTTACAAGTATTTAGTATGTAGGAAATGATACGCATCAAATGAAAAATCGCTTAACTGAAATGCATCTAATTAATCTAACGTAGCATTTAGAAAGTGCTGCAACTGGAGGAGGTTTCTATGTTTTTGGCGCTGTTAATGTAAATATATTATTAGTCATCCGTTCAGCTTTGCGATGTAAAGACCACAGAGCGAAACAGGTATGTCTGATAGACCGCGTATTGATTGAGACATCAGAAATGAAGGTAAATAATATGATCAATAGCAAACGGTTTCCAAACGACCATGGGACATGATTAGTAACTCTCTTTAAGTCAAATTTCATATGTACTACAATATATTTCAGGTATCCTACAGCAATCTTCATATTTGAAATCAAACGTCAAAAGTTAAATACGAGCAAAGAGTCTTAAGAAAATTGATATGTTTAGAAAGACATACCGATTGGAACAATTGTCTGACTGTTCTCTCTGTTATACCGTTGGTGCGGGACATTCGAAAACCAGACAAAAATATTCTTGATAAACATTAATACGTATTGTTATAGTTCTTGTTCTCGAAGTGTATTCTTTTTTTGTGTTGGTTCTGGAAGACAGTTATTAACTTTCGAGATTTTTTTTACTATTTTCGTAAAATTGTCACAGGGTATTCACTTTTTCGTCAAAAATAAAGCTATTCACGCAGTCTTTCATTTAATCATTCTTCCAGAAATTCGTTTGTTAATTTAATTACTTACTATTTCATTAATCAATCACTTATTCATGTTTTTATTTATTCATTTACTTACATCTTCAGTCTGCTACGCCCCGCTAGCGACTACGGCTTTCGTGCGATGTACTAGTCGCATATAGTGAACAAGAAAATTTTCGCCCTTCCATTCGCAGCGACCCTCTCGATAACATCTCGACAGAGGTGTTGCGGAGAAAATTGGCTCGGACAGAAAGAATAAGAGAATCCACGAAACCTGATATACGGAAGAGCTTCGATTCCATTCTCTCGAACTTACAAGAAACTGCAGAATGCATAACTTGTGGAAGAAACATTAGATTGAGAATGCGATTTTGAATAAGTAAAAGGAAAAAAAACCTTCTATTTGAAGTTATAAAAAGGTTTTGTAATGTATGGTATATTGAGAGCTCAGCCATCATTGGGAAATAAACTGTAGGGCTTATCTGACTTACATAAAACTTCTGACTCGAATTGAATTATAACTGAAAGGAGAGGTTTCGTAAATCCATGAAGTTAGGGAGAGACTGATTTAC
Source organism: Gryllus bimaculatus (assembly GCA_017312745.1). Taxonomy (NCBI): domain Eukaryota; kingdom Metazoa; phylum Arthropoda; class Insecta; order Orthoptera; family Gryllidae; genus Gryllus; species Gryllus bimaculatus. The sequence continues at coordinate 325,433 of BOPP01000324.1, read as the reverse complement.
GAAAATATAAGAAATAAATTTTTTTGGATGGACGATGGCATGTTAAATAAAGAATGTTTTGAAAACAAAATAAATTTAATAAACTATGAGTAATAGTTAGATAACACAGTGCAAATTGTCAATAAACGGCTGGTTGCCATGCAATATTATCGTTCTATTTGTGAATGCAGAACATGAGTGCTCTAAGGCCCTCAATAAACGGCTCAGCACCTTGACAGAGGCTACTCGACCATCTCGCAAAATTTTAGTATAAACCACACCGACTTGTACTAACGGGGACCATCAACTTTTGAAGGCACGAGCCACCACTGAGTTATATATTGCAGGTGATGTTTCAATACGATGCAATAAACTTGATAAAACTAAAAATAAAATTAGGAAAGGTGAAGATATCCAAGCACCAATAACGCAATTCAAACAGATAAGAATGGTTACTTGTTGGAAAAGTGGAGCAGGTAAGCATAAATATAAGAAATATATATTTTTTACATAATAAGGAAGAGCTAGAAACCATTAAGCAGAACACTTTCTGACAAATTGATCAAACGAAAGTATTGTTAGAAGCTTTTGAAGAATAGCTAAGAAGATATGTAAATTTAATTGAAATAAAATTCACGAATGAAGGGTAAAAAACGTTATTCAAAGCAAGATCACTATTTATTCATCAAAACCCCAAGTCATTTAATGAACGAAATCTATTGTTATTTATAATTTTGTTTAAATTATTAGTTCTGATTTTATATTAATGTTTTTTCTTCTTCTTTGCAGGTGAGTTGCTTTTGGAGATTCATTTTCACATCAAATATTGTAAGTAAAGTTGACTCTGAAATTATTTAAACAATTTTCCTGATTTAAAATTGCAATATATTGAATTTCGAAACAATCGTATTTGAACTTCAAATAACCTTCTTTAGTAATACAAACGTAAATTTCGACCTCGGAAAACTCTTAAGGCATTCAATTACATAGTAAAATAGTAATTTTATTTCCCGTAAACTTGGTGAAACATTTGTTTACTAGAGGACGGTATGAATATAATGTGCTATACGAGTGCATGAAATTTATGTTTTAGTGCCTAATTTGTAAGATTACATTGCTTTATGAACTTTCTAACAAAGGACTGAAAAGAAAATACCATGAGAGTAGCGGCGATAAAATCAAACTAAAAAAAAGTGAAAGCTGTCGAATTTATTGCAAGAACATTTGGCCTTTAATATGAAGAGGCATTAAAACGCATGATCAAAAATAAACTCCTACCACAAAGGAATCATGAACATTTGAAGAAAATAAAAAACATTAAAGACGCACCTTAACGACCTTAAAGACGATTTCCTTTACATACGAGTACTGTTTACTTATGTTTCCAAAGTGAATTAAATGGCTCATTATTACATATATTATAATAAAGCTTCCCGCTGTAAATGAAATGGGCCATTATTTAATACGATGTGTTTAAATACTACTGAAGTCAATAAAACATCATTAATTAAATAGGCAAACAGCTGGAACATATGTCAAAATGTGGAAAGTTGATCGGAAAAATTTGTGTGAGCCGTGACTAAAATACCTTTACGTGCTCGTTTGTAATTATTAAATGAATATGACTAACTTGCACATCACAGTTATTTTAGAATAGCGTTTAATAGTCTCATATCGGTAGGTATAAAATAACTATTATTGAAGGAAATTACACTTATAATAAAACCGAGAGAAATGAAAGAGAACCGAGCAGCAGATCCCAGCCGTGAAGCCAAACACTCAAGCGACCCAGACGACCCAGCGACTCTCAACCGACCAAGAAGGATGTCCTGGCGAATGCAGCTTGGACCCGCGTGTCGCCGTTTGCGTTGGACTCTCGTTTTCCCGCCCGGGGCCCGCCCCGCCCGCGCTCGCTCTCTCTCCGCTTCTCTGGAAAGTGAGATGGCTGACGCCGCCGCGCCGCGGGGCTCCGAAGCGCCGGCCGCCGCTCGCTTTATTGGCTGGCGCTTCATCAAGCGATTGACGGCGGTCGCCTAACAGCAAGCAGTAAGGAAATTGCACGCTGGGTTATAAACAGGGGGCAATATCCCCGTGTACGGAACATCGTTAGTCATAAGCGAGATTAATAGGATGCCAAAAAGTACGTTTTAAGCAGAAAATTTTAAGAAAAAAGTAAAAAGTTATATTTTGTGTATTACATATTCGAATTGAACGCAGCAATATTTGAATTAAATGCACCAATATTCGAATTAAACGCACCAATATTCGGATTAAACTTACCAATATTCGAATTAAGCATACCGCTGTTCTAATTAAGCGTACAGATTTTCAAATTAAGTGAATTATCTAGTGTGGTACACCAACAAATTTTGATTTAAATTAGGATCTGTCAGAACATTATTTAGCTTTGAGGTATGAGCATTGATTTGTTGGACAGAATGCAAATTGATATATTTTATTTGAACAGAATCACAGTAATTAAGCATTTTGCTACAATATTTAAAGTTTTATTTAGTATTTATTTTTATCCAACAATCCCGTGTATTTTTGTCAATCCTGTCTGCTTGAGTTGCGTTATTTATGCTTCACACATTTGTTACCGTGGCATTTGAAATAACAGTGTATAAACTGGAAACGATTCATGAATCGGCGAATCAATGAACCTGCTATCTTCAAATCAATTAATAAAACCCGTAAATAGGCCTTTTCTCACTACCTTTCTAAACTTCGCTAAATTTATCGTTGTCACAAGATTTTCTCGATTTGTTACAAAATTATTTTTAAAATGAAATGCATGAGAGTAAATTATATAGAAAACCTTCACCAAATTTCGTCAAATTTTGATCAATTTTACTTTTTTTTTCAGCATAATTTTGTTCAACATTTCTATATTGGAAATGAGAGTGCAGGATTATCTTTAAGAAAATATGAGCAGAGTCAAAAGACGCGATGTTTAAGATATGGACTCGTATCTTTTGCTGACAGTGAATGACAGACAATGCACTAATACCGATACTCCATTTACGCCTACCGGTTATACGAATGCGATTATAAAATGGAAATCAAGTAAATATCTTCAACAAAGTAGAGGATACTTCTAAGCAACAGTAACATTATCCCCTTCCAATATACATATTTGTTGTCATATTTCTGGCTCGCTTTCGAAGAGTTGTAGAGGTTTTTGACACGAATAACATTTCAGCTGAACAGCAGCAACTCAAGTTCAGTATCTTATTTTTCATTTTCTTGTTGTCATCGTGTAGCTTTGAATATACATATATAAAAATAATTTAGTGAGCTCTCAAAATAATTATTCTAGTGAGGTTATATTTGAACTTAAGTGTCGTGACAAACGAATTTTTTGTCTTTGCTTTCCGGGAAATTAAAAAAAATCTTCGGACATTCTTAAGGATATTATATGAATATATTATTTTTTCATGACTCTTGTTGGACATGTCAGAGTAAAAAGATATGTTTAATAACTGTTCCTACAGGGCTCTGCGCGTGCTAAATCCTGTTCGGCGTCTTACCGCAAAGATTTGTCTCGCTTATGAAGATAACGACATGGATTAAGTACATTCGAGCAGGAAGTCTTTGACCGTGCGCCTCCACAAATGGGCGCAAAAAAGACGTTTAAACCGCGCTCTTTGACTCTGCGTCATCTTTGCGGCTTCTCGGCTTACGGCGACGTGTGGAAGTGGACACTCCCCGGCCCTCCCTAATGGCTCCGGTGGCAGTGTCGCTGACAAAAAAGCTGGTTTTGCGGCCGGCCGGCCGGAAAGAGCAGACTCCGATGCCGGAACCGGTCAAAAAAAAAAGAAATACCGAGTAGTGAAACTTGCAACCTTCACCTCCACGTTTAACGAGGCGGTGTGGCGGCTCGCACGCGATCACACTCGCACCGCAGCTGTTTTTCCGGCTGTCACCGCCCGCGTCGCAGTTGCCTCTGCTGCCACCCGGAGCGCGGCCAGCGTCCCGACGCGGAATGTGGGCCCGTCGACGCTTGTCTCTTTTTTCATGAAATCGCTGCCGACGTCTAGATAAACACATTCGATGAAGAGTCGTCGACCGCGTTTTATTTTGTTTTATTTTTACGCGCTATTCGTATTTCAGCAGGATCGTCTTTATTTTCTGCGATGATATTTGGCTCATAGAAATTGAACTCTTTTTGGAATGCTGCAGGGGGTTCCGGATATCGATCGCAAGAATTTCAAGAAAAATATTTCTCTTATTTACGGTGTAGTTAGTTTCATAAAGCAAATTCTTGAAGGGAGAAAGCCAGGGACCACTAAAGAAGTATAAATAGATCTTCATGTCATTTTTAATTGGGCCAATCAATCTAAGGTTGTTGACTTAAAACGCTTCCAATTAAGAGCTTTCTAAAAATTACGAATAATGAACTTGTCATTCTTATTGCTGTCAGAAATGTATTAATTGGTGTACAAAATAAATCTTGTATAAATAATAAAATTATATTTTGTCTGGATTTAAAGTTAATTCAGTGATATGTTTAAAATTACTGAAATATTTGCAAAAAAGAAGGAATCTACGTTGAATTCGATTTAAAAACATTATGTCAAATGCTTTCTCTATCATAGAAGCATTTATTTTCCACGAATAGTTTTCTCAATTTCTTTACTGCTTGGGGATATGAGCTTAATTTTTGAATACCTATGACAAACAACATTCAAGCAGATCTTCTCTTTTCAAAAACAATTTTACCACGTTCTCAATCCTCAGAATCCCGTATAATTTACTCTCACACGACGTTGATACTGAAAAAGTAGGAGAGCTCCACACCACGTTGGGTCTTATAAAAAACTAATATTTACATCTTCCGGTTCGTTGGTAAGCAGCTTAACCTCACCCCAGCCCAGTCCAGCCCAGCGCACCCCAACCCTCACCCAGAACACGGTGCTCTAACTTCCGCAGCATCCAGTCGGAAGAGATGGCTCTAGTGCTCTTTTTTTCACTTGAGTGTTGACATAATGAGTTAATGGTAGCCTTTAGCGTCCCCGCCCCACTCCTTGCCTCTCCACCCCGCCCCGCCCCACCCCACCTCCGCACACCCGACCCTGCAAACAACGGCTTAATGCGTCGTCGTTAAGGACTTGCTGCTTCGCGCAGCTCGCCGCTTGCGCTCTAGCATTAAGGGCTCTGCTTTCCTATTTAATTGTAATTAGGCGATAATGTCCGGTTGTACATCGCCGTTGCATCTTTTACAACTATCGAAGTTATATCATCGCCTGACAGAAATACCAGCCGAGGTTGAAGTTCTTCGCTCATTAGGAGTTGTAATACAGCTTACTTATGATCGATATACATGACGAATGGTTATGTATCCACATGAACGTAAAGCTTGTGATTATTTGATGTAGTAAATTGACTATACACGTGGTTTTTAAGTAAATGGAGAATATATACAATTTTGATTCGATTAATGTTTTATTCTCGTCCAATTGTTAATCTAAAACGAATGCGTGTGATTTCCACATTAAGAGAAGGACTTTGATTAATCAAAAAACTGTTTGTGTAACATTATTCAGTTGAACATTCTTGCTGCGTGCTGTGAGATGGTAAACGCATTCTGGGGTCTGAAAAGGTACAAAAATTTGAAGAAAAATGTTGTCGACTGTGGCTTTGTGTGAATGAAGATGTCTTAAATGCAGATAATGATTCATTTTAATTATTTTATATGAAAAGAGACATTAAATCTGGAATTAATGAATAAAAAACTAATAAATATTAAAACGTATAAGATATGATTTTAAAAACTTTTTTTTACATGCATGATCCTGATTTGAAGTATGAAACATGCGAATTTAGTGATATTTTTCATTTAGTGAACATTCACATTATTCCGTAATAGATTAGTGAATGTTGGTACTTGTATATTACTTGTGTAATTTTTTGCACATTGTGGAAGTCTAACTAAAATGTGCCATAAAAATGCAGTGTAATGTAAATGTAGCAGCTGTCATTTTCGATAGCGCTTAGTAAGAGAATCTGCTCTGTGAGTATGCTACATTCCCTTTACGCTTTCAAGCTAAAACCCCATTCTCGCAACAGTTTTGGACGTCACAATTTTGCATAGCTGTTCCCGAGTTTATCAAGGTCTCAAACACGAAGGGACACGAGCATTTTTCATTTCCAATCCCAACGGAAACGAGCCTCTTCTGTGGAATGGAATTCGCTTCTCATCCCTTTCTGCTGTTTGCTTTTCTTGGGGCGTTTCCATTTTTTGACTTTTCGTTTTGACCAGTGAGACGGAAGAAAATCCTTCCCGACGTCATATGACAGTTACGACGCGGTAGCCGATCACTTCGAAGATTACGTCTTTGAAGGAGAAATGTGGAAGTACGAGAGAAAGAGAGGCGAGTGGGAGTAAGAGGAAGTGTAGGAGCCTTTAATACAAAACGTGTGGAAAATAGGACGTTGTCAGCTTTCTTTTGCAACTTGATTGAAGTGTTCTCTTTCCTTTTTTTGAAGAACGAGAAAAGGAAAGTGGATATTCCAGTTTCGTACTATCAATTAGTTCGCCTATGTCGAGGGGTAGAGACTTGCAGTCGTGACCATGTGAATGATTGTTATGTGTGATATCAAAGTACTGGATGAGGAAGGCTTCTCTGTCAGTTAGTTTATTTTGAAAAAAGTTTCATGACAGGTTTTGTGGTACGTTATTTATTGTCATGCTGCCTACTACATAACATTTACTCTCTGAATTATCAACATTATTATACGTAAATTTATTATATTTCTTCACATGTGAAGGCTTCTAAAGACAATAAAATGTGATGCTTGTATCGCAAAATAATTAGTCGAGAAAGTATCTCCCCGATTAGGAACGAGCCCTATAAAAAACTTTTAAAAAATATTCCGTTCTTCTTACACTGCGACTGTGACATGATTTGGACATTGCTGAATAGCAATTTTCCTTCACAAATGATTTTCATTCATGACAAAAGCTACTATTCTGACGTTCAAAAAACATCTGGAGTGCGAGGAAGAAATAGTGTTGTTGGATAGAGAATAAATTAATAAACAGCTTCGTTGACTACCTTGATATCGTCTTCTAAACTATGGAATTAAAGGTCGTGAGTAGTTTTGAAAAGCTTTATTTACTAATTATGTCCATTAATAAAAAAAATGTGCAGTTAACGTAGATACAATTTTTTAAGACCATTTTATGAGAAACGCTTTGATGTTAATTAATTGTTACAACTTGCCGTATGAAATATATACTACTTAGCAATTTAGATGCTTTAACAGTAATAAAGAACTATTCATTTTTTAAACTATGTAAAAAACACATCAAACTGTCACCCTTTATCTCATCGCTTAGCAGTTACGGTCGCCAGACAATTACTCGAAATCGACCAAAAAAACAAAGGAAACGTTTTACGAAATCACCAGAAACTCCCTCATTTTTCTCGAAGATCGCTCGTTGGTCTGTAACAAAAACCCACCGCCATCTACTGCGGCGCCATACGAACGGACGTTTGAGTTGCCGTAAAAAGAGAAGAGGGCTCGCGCTGTGACAGGGGCAATCCTAAGAATATACCCGCGTGCCTTCTCTCAGACGCGCGTCCCTCTTGGCTGACGCGGCGAGCGCGTTTTTCTCGCGTCTTTTCGGCTTGATGAATGTGGCGCTGTGGGGCGGACGCCGGCAGAAGTAACGCGCGCCGCGCAAGAACGCGCCATGTCGTATATCACGCAAGATGGCGACGACGTGACGCCGCAGGGTACACCACCTTAAGTGCCTGTAGCACTACGTCGCCGCCGCCGCCTCAGAGAATAATTCCGGAGCTACCGGTTGCGTCACGCCTTTAGACTTCCTGAGACGGAGTGCAACAATTGAGTTGCGTCCATTGTACGAGTAGGCTACAGGCGAATTGGGATTTTTCTTTTTGAATATTATTTAGGGGTTACAGCATATTTTGTTATGCCTATTTTTCATGAATAGCGTAATATGTACTACAGCATGTAGTTCGGCATAGAAATTTAAAAACTTTCCCAACATGATGAAAACGTCGTAGATGTTGTGTAAAAGTTACTAATAAATATGAAAAATAAACTTACTTATAAATACTATACTTGCTAATACATTCTTTTTAACTACTGTTTAAAAAACAACGTTCTAATTTACAAGCACACTTACGCATCATTCATGAGATTTTGTACCTTTTTGTCACGTCCATTTTAATGTGTTGATGTTATAATATCGATTTAAATAATCACCAATATCAGATCATTATACCAAGCCAAGGTTATTGTTTAATGAACTACTTCGTAAATAAAAATTTGTGTTATTTATTGATTTTGTGCTGAATTTATTCTTACTAAGAATCTGGCAACGACAAAGCAAAATAATAAAATGTTGAACGAAAGTAATTGTGATAAAGATTAATACTGCTGTTAATAGTGACTTCAAGTTATTTGTCTGCGAATTACAAAAAATTAACAAAATGCGTTGCCAAAGGTCTGCATGATAAATGTATAAGACTTGTTAATATTGTACTTATTTGCCATTATTAATATATTATTAATATGTTAAATACAAATTTATCTACAATAGCCAATTTGCTTAATTAAATAAAGTTTAGAAAACGAACTGTTTCTTTTGAGAGTCACAAGTTTTTAATTTGTTGTAGAGACACTTTCCTTATAGTTAAACTCTGTAAATGTTCATAAGCAGTCGAACCGCGAATCCTGCATCCCAGTTAACACCTAAGAGTTCACTGTAAATATTCAATTTCTATTTCTTTTCATAAGAGGAATATTATTATTACAAGCAGGGTTTTGTAAAATTTATTTATTTTGTCAAAAAACATGAAAAAACTGTATTTGAAAAACTCGACATTTTCGTTGCCAAGTTATAGAAAACTTGGGAACAAAAATGTCTAGTTTTTCAAATCTCACTACTGTCACATTTTTTAAAAGAAATTATTATTATTATTTTTAATTTGTTTTTAATTTTTATTCATGTTTCAATTATTTTAGTTGAAATAATGGGAAGAGACTCTGGAACTCTTGAAATCTCGCATCCCCCATACGTCACATACAGTTTTTTCCTGTTTTTGACTAAATAAATGTTGCAAACACCTGCTTATAATGAATGATACGTTAATACATTCGTTTGAAATTGATTCTTGCTCGTTCTTGGCTCGTGCGAAAATATATTTCAAACTTGTTTATTAATCCTCGTTTCCTACTATTACCTCTGTCATTGATTTTATGAACATTTTCTTAATTCTTCATATTCTCCATGTTCCCACTGAGTGCGGCATTTTATATTGGTTTGCTATGACACCGACCATAAACATGGGACTATGAAGTAATCCTTATTGGTGTGTAGTGAATTGAAAGAGAAAACACATTATGAATATTCTCGAAGAAATACCAAGTAGTTTCGCTGATCTGCGATGAACTTGTTTTAAAAGAAGAGTAAAGATACATTTGGAATAGGTGTTACAATAATTCAATTCAGCTTTAAAGAAAGAAGAAAGTATTTGAGGTCTTTTCGTGGCCTATTTTTAGAAGGTGCGTACATCTTTCAAACACTTCATTGTAGTTGTACTCAGGTCTCATCATCATCATCATCATCATCATCTAATCGACTCATAATTTACACTTCAAGGCGTAACAACCTTGTCATACTGAGGAATACAGCTGAATCCTGGCAGATCCTGGAAAAAACGTTAATCGTGTAGCATGGTTGGTAATAGCCTATAAGCCAACAACAACAACAACAATAATAATAATAATAATAATAATAATAATAATAATAAATAAATAATAAATAATAATAATATATTTTGAAGTCTGTCAGTACATTTATTTTAGGACTTACGCGAATTTGACGCCATCTTAGAGAACAAACAGATGTTACATTTAGGATCTGCAACAGTAAGTGTTACTGTAAATGTCCAAGAAACAAGGAAGTTTTGAAATTATTTCTGCTTTTTTGATTGATAATGAATTTGACTTTCGAGCCGGCTGCATTTTATTTTACAGAATGAAATAATGGTTGCTAGATGACCTCCGTTTCTCTGAAAGCAAGCTTTATTTTCTGTTAAGTAGTAAGTGACGATTTTACGGCAAAATATCTGTCTACACACAAAACTGAAAATACTCTTTTACGGAGTAATCATAACACTGAGATAATTTTTCGTAAAAAAGCAAATTGACACCATAATGAAACGAGTACATACCAAAATGACCAGATTGGCAAGTTACGAAATCTACGTGATAGCAATCTTATCGTCACTTTGGAAAACAAATGAGTCAGTCGCAGAATACGAACATTTGGCCGTTGCGTGTAATAGATAAACTTAATTATGGTAAAAAAACCTCTCTATTACACCTTTAACGCCTAGTTCACTAGAATGAAAAATTACAATCACTAATATGATTTAACTTGTAATACACAACGCGAGCACCGGGCTCAATCGTGTTAGAACATTATTCACATAATTAATGTTCTAAACACACACACATAAGATTTCTCATACACGCACGTGGTTTCACACTTTCCAACCATTCGTTTGTCTACCGCTGTAAACAGCGCTTGATTGCGCTTTAAACAGACTGGAGAATGATTTACCGCCCAGCCGGGTCGCTGAGCGCCGACATCAAATAAATTGCATCTAATTAAGGCGCAGGCTCCCCTTTTAGGCCGCTTTAGCCCAGCGGAAGTGCTTCTATTTTGCGAAAACTGCTCGGAAACTACGCTTCCCCGCGCCGCGATGGGGGCAGGGCGTCGCAGGCAGACCGCAAGGGCCCCGGGCGCGGCAATGACCAAAAATTGCTGGCGACGAGGGCGCGGGCGCGGGAAGGAGGGGGGAAATGGCGGTGATTTGGATTCGGGGTGGGTCGCGAAATGGCGGTGACCGCTGACGGGGCAAAGGGGCACAATTCGCGCTGCCCTCCGCGTCGCCCGACCAACGAGCAGTGGGAGAGGAGGAGGGGAAGAGGGATGCTGAACAGAAGCGAGATATTTCGCTGCACGGGTATAAAAGGAATTGTTTCAAGTGGGAGGAATTCATTGTTTGTGGAAGGCAATTCATTTGTTTGACGAGAGCATTTTAATTGTTTTTGAGAGCAATTTAACTGTTTAATTGTTTGTAAATCAATTAATAGTTGGGAAGAAATGGATTTTTTTGTAGAAAAAATTGAATTGTTTGTTGACCGCAATTGAATTTTTTGTTATTGTTATTTTTAAGGTCGCATTAACTTCTAGGTCATTAGCGACCACTATTGCTTGTAATGATACAGTAACTGTGAGGATGACACGATATGATGTTGATAGAGGGTGAAAGGACGAACACAATACAACCATGCCCGAGGTGGGACTCGAACCCGCGATCCTTCGGTCCGAGATCGCTACGACACTACTCCCTTAGCGATCTCGGGCATCCGGACCGGCGCAATTGAATTTTGTTGAGTTCAATGGAATTATTTGTTGAACGAAATTTAATTACTTAATGACATAAATTGAATTGCTTTTTGAGAGATGTTGTATATTGTATATAATAATTGTGTATATTATGTACAATATAATATTGCAGTACCGTTACAAAAAATTCAGGAAAATATGTATGGCTATAAGCTTTTTTTTTTATTTTGGCACAGTGCATGATATTTGAACAACAGCAAAAACGATGCAATACTATGCTTTTTATGGCAAAATAAGCGTTACTGGTTTAAGGTTTATTACAAATTCGAAATTCGAATTTTTAAATCTTTGGCTCTTTTGGCCGATGAGATGTATTGGTATTAATAAAGGATTTCTCGTGCAGAGTTAATTTTGTAGAAACCTTACGTTCTAAACCTGCTATTCGAATTACCCCCGAAATAGTAGATATAGTAGGAATATCTAGCCCTGAATTGCAATTTCTCTTTTTTAAGTGAATCGCTATTAGAAATGTATTTGCATTATATCGAATCGTTAATATTTTATAGATATTTTAGCGTTCCTCTCTTTATAAAAAGCTCATCAGTGTTTGTTTCACCTCGAACCCTTTTGTGCTACCTTGTTGCGACTATTTTTATTAGCACCTTCTGCAGCCTTTAGGGAGCATTTCGCAGTTGCCGGCGGAATCTCCGTTGCAGTGTAATCAACACCGCCTCTGTTTGCCTTCGTCTCAGTTCGGGTCCCTCTCGCCTTCGCTCGCCCAGTTCCTCTACCCTGCTCTGTACTTCCCCTGCCGTTCTATTCTTCCCTCCGTTGCCATCAAGGTCGACTTCACTACTGCGCCAGATCCCCCCCACTCCCCCACCTCCTCCTTCTTCGCCCCGTTGCCACCATTTTCGGCGCCCGTTCCTTCCCACCGCTATCCCCATCCGTGTTTGCGGGTTCCCCGTGGTCGTTGTGTAGGCTGGCACTGCCGCCGTC
>BOPP01000324.1:258801-313037 GCA_017312745.1 Gryllus bimaculatus | reverse complement strand
CCTCGGCCCCGCCGCCGGCCTCGTCCGCGATCTCGCATTTCTCCCTCGTCCACTTTCTTCGGCGGCCGGCGGCGACAGCCTGGCCGCCGCCACTTAAGGCGTTTCTCGTGTAATTTCGGCGCCGCCGCAGCTGCTTAGGGAAAGTATCCGACCGCGGCCGCCGACCGACCGACCGACCGACCGACCGATCCGATCCGATCAACGAAAGGGAATCGTGCCGCCCGAGGCCTTGGCCGCCCACGCAGTCGTGAATGAGGCCTCCGCTGTCTCTCCGTTACTCAGCGGATGCACATTCCATCTGCATAAGTCGACGATGCACTTTCTAAGTCCGTTGCATCACTGTTGCATCTTGTCCCAGATGATGCTTCGGTGTTGCAATGGTGATTCGCAGTCTTCCTCGAGAGAAATCTCGCCTCTTGTAACTCAATGGAGCAACATCAATGTCGTTTCGTATAGAGAATACCGCATCAAAAAGAAAAGTGTGCGATACTTGAGTTCGTATTTTTCGTATCTTGTGTTTGTATACAGAGTTGAATAAGACCCTGGATAAGGTAGCACAACGAACGCTGTATTTCACGTGATTTATCCGGAAATTTATTCGCTGAAGTATTTTTTTGTATATTGTGGTTTATTAGAGGTGTTTTGAGAATTTGTACTGTAAATCAACTAACAAGAAACATGCTTATGAATTCTAGAGACTTCGTATGAGTTTCAATTTTTCATTCGAAGTTTTTGAAAATATGACGGTTATAAAACACGTAATTATCTGATAAAATATAAAATGCTAAAATGTTTCGTATTATTAATTTTAGAATAATAACTAATATTTTCCTTTCTAGTGTTCGGTTAAATATCAAATTGAAATTTTAAATTAAATTACTAATATATTTCATTAACTTCGAGAATATCTATATCTGTAATAAACACACATACCTCATTTGAAATGAATTGGAGGAAACTCGCTAAAGTAAATGAGTTATTTTTTCATCTTATGCTTCCAATTTTGATGCCTAGACATTAGAAAATGAAATTACATTAAGTAATATCTCTCTTGTCGAAGAAATAACTCTGTTTTAGAAAAGCAAGGGGAACATTAACAACTTCACGGATAAGCAATAAACGTATAAAACGAACTTTAGCGGTCGCATAGCCGTTAGGATGTTTATATGTGTACGTGTACTTGTTTCTTCTCTCTTAATACCACATAATGAATATTTTAGTGTTCACATTTGTTTGAGAAATTGCTTTCAAATATCCCAAAATTGATATTTTTATAATGTCTCATATCTCTTGCAGTATTTTGTATTATTTGATTTCTTATCTTTCAACATATTCGTTTCCCATATTTTTAGTTACCTCCACTCTATGTATATTCTGTCTCAACAGTTCTCTGCTATGTGTATATTTATGCAATTTTCCTCAACTTTTTGAGCTTTCTTCTTTTTAAGTGTTTTAAAGAAATAAAACAAGATAATGTTGGCCGAACAGCGTCCATCTTGAACTTTCACAGTGAGTTGCTAATGTGAGTAAACGAGAAGCAATGTGACACAGAAATTAAAGTTAAAAGCAAAGTTAATTTAATGCGAGGACATCTGTATCTGAAGAAAAGCTCTAGAGTTATTAATTTCTTCTTGGAAGCCTGAAGGAGGGTTGTCGAGTTGGCAAAAGCTTTTAATAAATATTAACGTAATTGTTTTCAGAAATTTCTTATAATTTGTATTCCCATAATTGTTCTCAAAAATTATGCAGCCAAAGAAAGGAAGATGTTTTGATTATTGCTTGGTTTGAAAGTTATTTGTAAATTTAGAAGATTGTTCCACAATTCTGGAGGAGATTGAGATAATTAGAGAAAAGTGGCGAAATCAAATAAAACGAAACATTGCCATTTCTATGGTTGTTCTAATTCATAATGGATTTTTGTAAGATAATAAAGGCATTTTTACAAACGTTTAAATACAAGTAGATGAAAATGTAATCTTCAAAGAAAAAATCAATTTCTTTATTGCTTCTTATGTTACTGAATATATTAAATTAAAACACTTTCAAATTAAAACAGATGAAAACACATCTTAATAATAATAATAATAATAATAATAATAATAATAATAATGGTAAATAATGCAAACAATTGTTTTTAAACCGAAAATAACAACAATTTAGTTAATTTCATTATTTTCATTAACGATACCTATCTTCTTCCCCATTCATATATAACAAACATCCTTCAACTCCAATTCCATATATACAATGACTACTCCCCCAAACATTCTAATCCATTTAATTATTTCGCAATACTGTCCGCAATTAAATACACTTCCATTATGACATGGCATTTCGTGTATCAAATTGTCCACTGAATTATGCCACTTTAGCTGGAGTGTTCTATTAAACTTTTCGTCCTCACTACAGAACGTAAGAGTATATTCTCTTCCTGATGGTTGATTTTCGTCGGTTTTCTTAAGTCGGCACTCTCCATGACATCCAAAACACTACCCATCTATGATTTTCTGTTCCAGTGGGCCGTGCTTATACATATTATCTTGACGTCAAAGTGAAATAAATAAAATACATAATTACGACTCGTTACAGTATGAGCTTGTATTTCTACTTACTCTATAGGTAAGATACGTACATAAATATCATTTGTGCATTAATAGAGTGCCAATTGGTGAACATGATTAACATTCTAATTGAAAACAGAGTTACACCTCTTGTGTTTTCACTGACTCATATAGTGGATAGGTTATAATGACTGTTTTGCTACGAAATGAAGTAATTGCAGTTTCACAATAATAGTTACAGCATTAACAATAAATGATTAATAATTATTATAGTAACAATAATATATTATTATAGTAACAATAAGAAGCAAAAAGTATTTCCAGAAACGAACTAATATTAACAACCCAAGAGATGTATCTCTACTTCACCAAATTAGTTGTAAAATAAAACACAACTTTAAGGACTTTTTTTAACAATTTCTCAGAGAAACAAAGATATATCTGCTCATTGTTTCCAACTGTCACATTTGTCGGGCTTATAGGCGTTGACAGCCCATAATCGCCATTAAAGGCCGATAACAAGCGTCATTGTTGGGATTAATTCGGGGGGCAGGGGAGAGACAATGTGTCACCGCGATCGCCACCGAGACAGTTGCTCTCCCGCGCGGGCGCACCTTGTGGCGACGTGCGCGCGCCGCGCCGCACCGTGTCATAGGTCACGCGTCCCCGCGGGCCGTCCCCCGCGTGTCCCATTTGCCCCTCATTACCCGCGGCGCCGTGTCGCGGAGGGGTTGGGGAGGCGGGAGGGGTCGGCGCACGCTCGCTCTAATTGCGGGGGCGCGCAGGGGTACCACCTGTGCGGTCGCAACGCGGAGATGATCTGCTTGTCATCTTGCGGCTGGCGGTCTTGCTCTGCCCACGAGAGAGCAGGCGGGTGGCGCGATATCTCGAACAGCTGCGTCCAGATGAAATTATCGTACAGTGAAATGAAGGGAACGATATACTAGATTTTGTTTGGTGACCTCGGATTTCGCAGGGGAATATCGTATTGAATTTAGGTCAAATATTAATATTATATTTTTTAAAAAAATTGCGTTTCGGCTTTTATGAACCCTTCCTCGGAGCTGGAACAAACAATTTACATTTACCTGGCGACCAGTTATATTCTCGTACATAACAATATACTTTTGTGTTGTAAATGGTCTCATTTCATTTCACAATGTACCGAATGAGGTATCCAGCTCCCCCTCGTGCGCTTACACCGCACAAAATACCGCTCTTCTGCTCTCATTAGTCTCTCGTCTCGCGAAGGCTATGTATCACGCTCGTTCTCCTTGTGGCCTTCTCCCGGCGAAGAGATTGCGCTGAACGAGCGTATTTTTGAGGCGTCGCGTCGTCCATGGTTCTAAGTGCCGACCTTGTAAATGTTGCTCCTTTCAGACTCGAATATGTTCTAGATGAATGCTCCCTTGTGGGCTAGCAACAGACAGAGTGTCTGGCATCATGGTCATCACGCGGTACCCTAACCGTTACTTTCATTCACGCTGTACATGCTCTGTGCCACGTCATTTCACTTCCTGCCTCCCAATCCAAATACTCCATTTACAAAGACAAGAAGAGAAAAACAAACAATAAAGAAAAGAACACAACTCACATACAAAAGGAGTGATAATTATATAATTAATTTACCTAACATATTAATTACTACTGATTATATTATTTAATTTTCATTTTTATATTTTTTTCCGTTAGTAACTTACAAAATAGGTTGAGTTACAGGATTGAGAATCACACACAACACATGTTTATAGTACATGTTCAAATCAGACAACCCAAGAACAGTTACATACTGCTTAAGTATAGTAGTTATATAAAGTAATTATTATTATTATTAAATAACAATCAAACCTAAACTCAACCAGATAATTATCCCCTAGGAAACATATTCTTCGCCGCGACAAACACCAAACAACGATGTTCAATTAAACCAAACACTGCAATGATACTGGGAATCAAACATGGGGCGATGAAAACAAAGAACAGGTAAGTGACAGTTTCGTGAAATGGAGAAAAAACTCTGAAAGTAAATATGTGATTATTAAATTAGGACCGTTCCCCTGACAAATAAGTTCAGGGTAGTTATTGATATATGGTTAAAAACTAATATTAGAGATGTATGTACGTACAAAGTCGAAAAACCGAACTAATATTTATTTTCAAAAACACTCATCTGTTTTCAATATTTAAAATTTTCTGAGCAAAAACTAGGTAAATGCAATCATCTTGTTTTCAATAAAAATAAAAGTGATTTAACTGAAAATATTTTATTCCATAACATGAGTCAAAAAACTACTTCCGGGCGCGACATTCAAACCTGCTACCGCGACACAAGCACCAGCGCGGTGCTAACGGAGCTGAGCGTGGCGTCGTTTTTTACCGTTTTCAGTGAAACTGTCGAGAAAGTAAAAATCGCTTGCCACACACTAGAGTAATAGCATCGAGTGTTTTTTGTGTTCTATCAATTTAATTTACTAAATGTACTAAAATTCATTTCGGGGTATACACGGTATACAGAGGCGTTACATTTAACGCTTAAACAAGAACCAAGCGTTATGGAAGTCAACAAAATTCCTAGAATGCTCCAATTATGTTTTGCATTTCTTCAGATTATGCCAGCGTTTTGGGATACAAAATTTCACCGCCCAGATGCCACCGAAAAACGTCGCTTATAATAGTGATGGATTTTCTAAAAATACGAATTCCTCTGCATGGAATGTTCATTAACTCAAATTTCTAAAAAAATGCCACCTTGTTGTTCTAAACGCCTCAAATCATTGTTAAACTTGAGCTTCAGTACATGCAAAGTTACTTTTAGGTCAAATATTTTCCCAAAATTCTCAGGAATGAAAATAAATGTATCTTAATATTTATAAAAATAATTATTAGTTCGAGAGCCGTATGAAATAAAGTTGAGAGCCGGTCCACCAACAATGTATTAAGTCAGTATATCATTTATAGAGGTTATGGAATAACTAAAACTGGTTATTCTTCTGATAAGGGATATATGGAAGAACTAAGACTAGTTGGACTTCTTCAGCTAAGAATCTAATGATTGATATAATTATTTTAATACTAGCAACGTCCTCTCTAACGTAATGTGAAGGTATTTATTTAGTAATATCTTATAAATTCATCATAATACCTTATCTATTTCTATTCGCAACTGCTTAAATAATTAAGAAAAGCACAGTTTTTCGTTGAACAATTTTTTAGTTGGATACATTTTATTGTTATTGACAAGTAAATGAATTTATATTAAATATGTATGGATCATTTGTACTATGGTCCTACTTGTAAGTAGGAACTTTTTCTAGCAAATTATGAGGAACAGACATGAGCAGTCATTTCAAAGTAATAGATTGAAGTACCACGGCTTGTAATTGGAAGAATAAGAAGGGGATTTGCAGGATAAGATGATTTAAGAAAAAATATGACTCTTTTTTTCGGGAACAGTTCTATGTACATTCTATTCTTTCTTGGATAGGAGGAAAATAACTAGTTTTAAGCATTTTTCATCAACCCAAGGAAGGATATTTTTTAAGATATTGAAGGCATCACAGAGCGATATGGGAAGATCCTGCAAAGAAAATAAACGTAACAAAAGCTAGGAATGAAGAAAATGCGGCAACTTCACATTCTCATAAAGAAAATTAAGGTAGACACAAGACACTGTACTAACTAATATGGCAGGAAGATACGCAGTTCTAAATTAAAAATAAAGGCAAGCTTTTATACTGTAACGTAATTCAACATTATTATGTACGTTGTAAAGAATAATGTCTATTATCCTTCCTTTTCATCCTTTACAATCTTCTCTAACTAAACTAGTCATAATAGTAAAATGCAAACATGACATCCTTTTTCTGTCAGCACACCCGTTTCAGATAGTATCTCACTACCATATTCATTTCATTGTATATAGCACCGTACCACACATTCTTGTACTTTGCAACTGGGTATTTTCTGTTGCATATCCTTCTGTCTCTTCACTTAGGAGTTACGATCACATTCTCTCTTCCACTCCATTTCTTTGCTCTCCTCTCTTTCTTCACCTCTTCCAATCACATTTTTGTTTTCACTGTGCTTACGTGGTCCTCTCCACAACGTTCTTCTCGCTCTCTCTGAGAAACCATCGTTCCTTCTCCCTAGCCCATCTGTGTTTGCTTTCCGAGTAGCAGCAATGGAAATCTTTACTCTCAGACGCCCAAATTTTACTCCGGCCGTAATCACGGATTCCTAGGAGACGAGTAAAAGCTCAGTTATGAAGGCAGAGCATTTGCATATCTGCAAAACAGCACCGCGTTTGCGAAATATCAACACGGAGAGCGCTGCTTGCAAAAACCTCCAACCAGAGCGCCTCGTATTCGCCCGATCTTAAAGAACCCTCAGGGACCTCTTAAAGAGGCGTAAAGCATAAGTCGATGGTAAAGAAATCTTACCCTAACGTTCGAACGGCCTAGCAATGAAATTTTATCGAGGTCGTAAAGGAGTCATAAGGCTTGACCGGAGGGAAAACTCTTTTGGGAATAGTGAATACTGACACTAGCTCCGCGAAACGGGCGATGTCGGAAGGACTCAACTTTTATACTTAAAATGGCGCAAATACGCTCTAAAGTAGATGGGATCTTTCTATCGCACAAAAAAAATTCATGCTGGTGTTATTTCAGACTACATTGTATGCACACATGAGAGACATCTCATCTAATGCATATTATTTACGTTTATGCACGACGTGTTTCAAAAACCAGTTGCTTACATTCTAAATTTCTTCTTGCATGTAAGAAAATAATATTGCTTGTTGTGTTTATTTTGCTCAACATGCAAATACTTGTAGTTCATCACGATACTATTCTTTTTAATTTTGTATTTTACATGAGAATGACGGTTGAACTCATGCAATATGCAGAAATTACTTCGTTAAATACTATAATTTTATGAGTGCCTAAACAAGTTAATGAGTCAATTCTATCTAAACTAAAAACTCATAATATACACTGATTCACACGTGTAAATACGATTGTGAAAATTAATCGTAACTTTTGATTAATTTTATTTTCAAAATTAAAACTTTATTATTATTTTTTATTTATTATTATTATTATTATTACTATTATTATCGTTATCGTTATTATTATTGTTATTATTATTATTTAAATATGTTGAGAGTATTTATTATAGTAATATTATTTCAAATTGTTAGCCAGTCTCGTAAATACCACGAAACAAATAATTTATAAATGAAGGCCCCTGATTACAGTTTCATTGTTTTTGAACTCCTTTCACAAATATTTCAATTGAAAATAAGAATCTGTACCAAGTACTCTAAATAATTGTCATGGCACCGGCATTTCAAGCTTTCCCTCGCCAAACCCCAGCTGGCAGAGCATTTAGGCTGAAGCGCAGTGTTTGGAGCCCCGTCGCCTTACACAATAGATCGTCACCGCTCAGTAGCCGTGAAGAAAAGCGTCATATGCAGGGACCGTGTTGTCGTAGCTCACCGCCCCAATGTGTCAATCAGAGATTGTGTTAATCAGATGGAGCACTCCCAATAAGCTAATCTTTTGTAAATATGTTTCGTGGTTGGCGAGCCACACTATAATTTTGTAAGTGTGATGTAAGCAAGCTTCTGAAATAACAAATGCATATGGCAGGTGAAGATGAAGACATTATAGCCATGATTGACCTATTTATTTATTTGTGAAAAAAATAATATTTGACTGTCCTGGTGACGGCGCGTCCTAAACACAGGTGCCAACGTTTCGGCCCCGATTCTGAGACCTCCCTCGGGGCGAAATGCGTTTCCCGTCAACCGGTTGTCGGGCTGACTGGCCAACGCGGCTATGATTAGCATTTCGACCTCTGTTTACTCTATTGATGAAGATGATCACGCCGACGAAAAACGACCATCACAAATAAAAATCTGTTGACAATTCAGAATTCAGTTTCTCTATCTGAACTTTAAGGTGGGGACTATCATATTTTCCACAATAGGAGAACTAGTTTCTTTTATTGTACGTTCACCAACGTAGTACCTACTGAAACAATAATTGTTGGTAGACTACACTTGCACGCTGAATGCTGAGGAGAAAGAGAGCGACCGAAACGAATAGTAGTGTCGCAATGATGTGGTTCGAATTCAATTACACGGCCTCTCGAAACGAAACTAATATCCATCCACCTCCTCCACTCCCGCCCATCCCCCAAACACGAAGCAACAAAACGCACAACGAGCCGACCTACTTTTAATATGGAAGCGGCCCTAAGGACGGGCGGCAGCGCCTATGTGCTTTATTGCTCCCCACACGTGCCGCGCAATATTTCACGTCGACGAACGAATTTCAGCGCAGCCTTCCCCATTTGTCACGCGATTGACCCGGATTCGCGGGCGGCGAGAGAGGGAGAGACGGCGAGGGGATGTGTTGAGGGGGAGCGGCGGGGGCGGGGGGGGAAGGGGGAGTAAATTATTGCGAGCTCGCCGCGTGCGTCTCGCGCTCACGGGAGAGGAAAAGCAGCCGGGTGACGGAGCTTTTCCGGTACTTGCGGAAAATCACTTCGTCACGCGTGTGCCCGGCTCCAACGCTTGCTCTCCCGCTTCTCGTCTTTTCACGCCCGGACTCTCTTGCTGAAATTTTGTTCAGTTAAAGGCGATAGGTAGTCTCAAGTATTTTTTGTTAAAGGAAACCGTCTATTGTTTACAAAGTTTTATCATTTGCACTCTATAATCTTTTGTTTAAAACTCATTAACGCTGAGCATAATTTTGTGCGAATGCCGCTCGCCCATTTTGGTCGCATCCGTGCGCACAGTCATTGTCGGATCACTCTGGAAGCATGGTTCTGGAACCTTTACAGCTAAACCATTGGTATGTTGGTGTATTATATTACTTAAGAGCTCAAGAGCGCCAACCGCCGGTTATAGGAGCCAGTATATAGTATTTTATACGAGCATTTTTTCCCCTATAAAAATTAGCAAAACCGTAAGACCTTAGGTGCATATGGCCCCTCAACCCATTTCGGTGCGGACCAAACACCGTTTGCTGTACACCGGCGTCTCCCTCCGACTAAACTTCAGGCATATAAAAACTGAGCAAGGTTTGAGAGTTGGATTCGAATGACGCAATTCATTTGTACATCCAAGTAGGCTATAGGCGACTACACGTTAAATTCTGTTAGAGAAAACAGTTTATTATTTACAAAATATTACCATTTTCACTCTATAACATTTTATTAATGAATTGTGAAAGATTGGTTACACATTTTATCTGGAACAAAATGGGTTAAAATCTGTGGAGTGGCTACTTTCTAAGAGGTTCCATAGAAAAAAGTTCAAACTGAGCTATAAATAAAAATTGCCTAACGCAAAATCAGGAGTTTTAAATATAATTTATATAGTTATATATTTGATTATAAATGCGATATACACGCTCCCAAACAATTACGCAAATGTGATTGTTGGTTTTCCTAATTTGTAGAACAATAGTGTTAATTAATAAGAGAGGAATGGTTTAATTTAGCTTTTCATTTGTCTAATGTATTATGCACTTCACTCCTCGATGCAAAACGATTTACGGGATCAGAGCAGGTGTAATGAGGAAACCGTTTAATCAAAATAAAATATCACCTAAAAGGATTTTCAAAATGCGAACCTAGTCTTGTTTGGAAAATTCAGTATTTTATAAAATTAAAATAGCAGGTACAATTAATTACGTAAATGCCAGACACTTTTCTATAACACATGCTTTATATGCAATTTGTTCTGCTTAACCATTTGGTAAATACAGTTGTACATACATTATTGGCATGTAAAGAAATTATCCAATTTTCGTTTTTTTAAAAAATATTTGTAAAACAATTGTCCAAAACAGATAAAAAACCGATAACAAAAACATCACATTAAAATAAACAAATGGTACAAAAACAAACATTCAAACAATAGTACTAACACTGTCTCAAAAAATAAAACTGGTATCATCTACAGTAGCAATTATAACAACATTTAATTATTTATATCTGATATTACATATCAAGAGGCTGTACTCTTTTCACTCTTGTAATTGTGCTGTTGTCTAACAATAAGATGCTTATGGACGAATGATGAATATGGTTTTCGCGTCTTTATTATCGCGTGGTTATTTGAGAGATTTGAGAGTGATTTCCGCTTTAACAGTGGTAATATTGAGATCTTTATATGTAGTCGCGTTTCATAGAAACCAGAGAGCATTGCTTAATAGTTTGAGACCTTTAGATTGATATTTTTGGATTATTTTTACATTTGAGTGTGATTCTGTTCCCCAGAGTACAATTACGTCCAGATGGTTTTGAGTATTGTTTTGTGCAGTAAACCTGTTTTCTAGACAGAGAAGAGTATCTTCCTATTAACCGTATCATTTGTCTATATTTCAGTTCTGCTTTCTTTTGATTGCAATAGATCTCTTCCAGGTTAACTTTTCGTCAAGGTGTATTCCGAAATATTTGACGGTTTCTACGGTTTCAATACGTTTTCCGTTTATTTCTATTTTTGTATTTATTGTTCGTCCTAGGATAAATGTTATACATTTGGACTTTGTTTCATTAATTCTTATTCTTCAGAGTTTAAACCATTGATTTAAAAGCCCCAGGTAATGTTTTAATTTTCTTTTTGCGTTATACCAGACATTAAAAAAGTAAACGGAAAACAATATTGAGTACAATTTAAAGCAATGAAACAAAGTATTTATGAATCAGCTCTTAATGAGAGAACAAAGTGCACTTTTTTATTTCTGATTCAATTTCATTTAGAACTTAATCAGCTGAACAGATCAGCTGAAAGTGATACTAGTTGGGACTCTTAATTTATGGAGCCACGACACTTTCGTAGTACTCGTTTTTGTAAACTTCAGCTATTTGAATACGCTCAATGAATAACTGCTTTCTTCGCTTGAGTTACTTGTTTGTAACTTATACAATGCAATATAAGAATGAATGTGGTACATGAATGACATCAATAATACCTGTTCAAAAGATTTCTTCAAACGTTCCGCTCCTATACTCTAATGAAACTCGTGTCTGCATCACCATTGTTTCTTCATTGATCAGTGATCATATAATTCGCAAAGATTAGTAGGGTTTGTGAATTCTCGTTTGTCCCAATTGGTTCTGATAGGCGCTCCCTATTGTAACAAAAAAATACCGTTAATAAAGAAATTCATAAAAAGTAGTTTTATTCACAGCCGTATATTACAAAGAGTACACTATGGACAAGCAGCAATTTCCAAGACAAAGGGGGATGTGCCAGAGAAAAGCGTAGTCACCAGAAGCCATGAACAAGTCCCAAATCACGAACGCCGTGGGCTAAATGTCCTGGAGAGAAGCGTAGCACTAACGTCGTAAGCACATTGCCTAATCGTCACTCGAATCACTTTATACTAGTTTACATGCACTCGCCAGAATACGTTGAACTGATAGCTTTGACTGATGACTTTTTGTCGCCTTAGCCGAAGGTTTGTGTACTTGTGCAATTCGCACGCATTTCGCGTTTTACGGTTACGTGTAAGTGTAAGTGGCTGGTGTGGGTTCGTGTCGGACCTAAGTCAATAGCCAAATCGTCTTTTGTGTTGCACTACGCCCTTAGAATACCAGAGGGGAATTGCCCTATTGTAAGGACGTGTCGAGCTAACCGTTTAAGCGTTGCCGGAGCTTCGTCGGTTTGAAAGGCTTGATAAGCTTCGTTAAACGAAAGTCGTCTCAAGCATTGAGTGAACGACTTGATATCAAGTTCCTTCCTCAGTACTTTCAACCGTTTCCGAAACGGACTCGCGGCGGGGCCGCTTTATACTCTCTCTGAGCTCGGCTAGTCGTTACGGGCCGGTGTCGCGCCCGTGTGCGCCGATTGGAGCAAAATGGTTGACCCGGCTGTGGGCTGTGGCCGCACTATCACCGGGCGCCGCCGTGTCGCCGCTACGTCCTTGTGGCGGTCCCTTTAGGTACGCGGGCGACCACTACACTCCCAATCACGCAAACGAGTTTCTCACAAAATTGCTGACGAACTTATCAAATGAAATAAGGAATATATCGGAAATAAACACAATAAATGAGAAACAACGTAGGTCTGTCGAGTTTAACGGTGACGAATTTTCGACTCTAGCAAGCGAGATGATTTCAACGACACTGCGTGAATGTTATAGAGGCTGGCTGCTCTGATCGTCGATGTGTTCAGTGTACAGTAAAGGGAATTGTTCTGATTGATAATAATTTTTTATATGCCCCTGCCAGAGAGTGGTTATTTATAGATTTCGAACTCGTAAACTACTTTGGTCATTAGTTCCGTAAGTGTTTTTCAAGTATATCTTGGCAGAAGGTCTATTCCTCCCCACTGTTGCGTGCGAACCGGTGCTAACTCTCATGTTTTCCCCTCCAGGTGCCTCCGCCAGAGCGATTCCACGTCTGCAGAGATTAGCTCTAAGCTCTTGAATGGTCTCCCGACACATGTGTAGTGCATGTAAGAGTGAGTGTATTTATAAGAAAAGAAGACAAGACAAGCGGCAAAGATAAAGAAAGGAGGTCCGTAGCCCATACTCATACATTCGTACTTAACGGAGCAACAACGAAAAGTTTCTACTGGGAGCAGCCGGCCGTTTGCAATTCTCCTCGAGACAGTGCAGAACCCAGCTATGTACCCAGAGTCGAAAATCCGCCACCATCGGGACTCGAACCCTTCTGCTCCTCCTCCTCCTCCTCCTCCCCCTCGACCTTCTCATCCTCCTTATCCTCGCCGTCGTCATGCCCCTCCTCCCCCTCCTCCAATATTTGACGGGGAATGATTTCGCGCGAAGCCCTCTGCGCAAACGTTCGCCGGGGCCTCGCAGCTGTTCGACGGCGGCTGCGGATTACGCCCGCGCCTTTCGCCCCCGCAGGGCTGCAAACCTTGCGGCGCGGCGCGGCGCGGCTGCCAACCGGCCGCTCATCTTGGTACGCACCGCCGACGCCGCGTCGCGGTCCCCACTACGTCACGTCGCTAATCCTCTTAGCGCGCGGTGTCGAAAATTGAAACAGACAACGCTGTTAGCCGCCCACGCCGCCGCACGCGGCAATATCGCTCGCTCTCTTAGCCGGGTGGGCGCCTCCTCGGTTACAAAAGCCTCTGTGCAGATGCGACGGCGGAGACGCGTTCTTCATTAAGTTCTCTAATATCGCCCAAACCGTGTTATGAATGTCTTGGGAGTAGCAGGAGAACATCTTTAATCCTAAGAAGAAATACCTCCTTCATTATGCATCGTGATGAAAGTATTTATATGTAGGGATCACTTACAAAATATGCGGGAGAGATTGTATGTGTCATTAAGAGTGATTAAATCTGGAAAAATTGGAAGATTATTAACTTTATGCGTATATTGAGCATTAAAAAAATAATTCAGCACGGCAAGAAAACTAATAAGCTAATTTCATTGTGTTATAATGAAGTTAAATAAACATTTTTATGATAATAGATATTTATGTATATTCTGTACATTCAAAATAAATGGTATTTAAGAAAAATGTACGACTCCACGTCCATCTGCTCTAATGGTAGAAGGTGAGGCTTAAGCTGTCAAAATGGCATATGTGATTAGACGCACAAAAAGGAGTATCATTTAAAACAACAGTGGTTACATAGTTGAATAATTATTCATATACTAATGTTTCAGAAAGTACATTCTTCAACGTGTCTGTTGGCATTGATGTGATGTATGATGAAGACAAATAATAAAAACTAATTGACACAACGGGATTTCACAATTTGAGAACTCTACGTGCCTGATGTACTCGTAACTTCCGAGCCTGAGAGTAGATGAGGGAAAATGTCACTGTTACATCCTTCTAACAAGGCGTGAAAATATGTTGTAAGTCATACAAATCTGTGCACGGTCTCACATAAATCTTTATTAATTAACATTGCAGCACCTAATTGATCTCGTCTAGTGAACAAGTTCATGGGTTGATGACATTATTCGAATGATAATGGATCTAAGATAACTGAAAAGCAAGCACCTCAAGAAAAGCTGCAACGAACCAGCTTGTCCATCATCATTCCGTAAAGAGTATCCTGGGTGTGAATCCCGGTATCAAAAGCTGCTCAGCCGGCGGACTGAACAGTACATTAGCGGCGCCCCAAACTCATCCACTCGGATTACTGCATTTTCCAGTCGAGTACGCACATAATCAGTTCCATCGGTTCAATGATTAGCCACGGCTCAATACTCATTTACAATGTTCATGCCGAGCCCATCTTTTGCAACCAATTCGTCGCACCTTTCAGACTATTTGAGAAGTTTTCCCAACGTTAAAACAAAATCATTAATAACCGTAAGGGCGTTGAATGGAACGTTTTGATGCATTTTAAATCTTGTGGATTTTGCAATGAAACAACGCCTGTACTCCTCTCCTCTGAATGTTTTTTTTCTCGTCTTGTCCTATTTCTCGCCAGGAAAATCGTACGCACCTCGGAAACCACAAATTATCCCTCTCTTTCCGATTCCCTGCTACCCTTCGGGACGAGGCTAATCCTCGACGACAGCCGCGAGCCTGGTGCCCAGGGGCAGCAGGGCCCTTGCATGTTCCAATTCTGCTCCGCACTGGGATTCGGCCTGGCCATTGTCGCCCGGCGTGTCCTATCTGATTAGTCGCCGGAGCTGTCCGGCGGAGTTTGCGAACAATTTACAATTGATTAGCGCGTGCCGCTGCCGCCAACTGCGCGGGAGTTGATGCACAACTTGAGTGCACTGCGAACAACACGTGGAGTTGACGTTAAACATGCTTGCGTGAGTATCGTTACACATTGCAAATGGGCCACCTTCCCTGTTTACTTTGCCGAATACGTGATGTTAAGTGTTGAATATGGAAGCAGGCTCATGACGAGGTTTGAGATGAACGTTTGGGGTTTCGTGCAGTGGTGTGTTCGATTGTTGATAGAGGATTGTTTTGCATGTTGCAGAATTTCGTCCGAGTATAATGTATTAGGTCGTAGAAATTGATGAGTCGCCTGAATTATTGATGGACGTTTGAGTTATTGTCGTAATAAAGTGAAGTAGAAATATTTTATTAGAGTATTAATGAGAAGAAATATGTTTTGCAGTAATAATTGTGATGCTTATTATGATTAAATCCTATATACCGCAAAATCTCTGGAGTATAATAAGAATTTCTTCAAATGAACTAAATTCTGAAAATAGTATATTAATGTAACGTATGAGAACAAAATGAATCCATTATTTCAAAATGTTTATTACTGTGATTGTATTGTAATATAAAGCATCGCTATATAAAGAACGTGAGAAGTATAATCATAAGAATCTTAACGATACTATACCCATCGAATAAGCAATAAGACGTAATTAAATACTATCGTAATGGAAAGAAGCCTACCCTCACTCAGTAAATGTAATGAAGTCACTGTATCATTAATAATAGATTGCGTGAGGTGTAAATTCTTCTTATTTAAAAAACATCGACATTATTATCGGTCAGATGGAACTTCGATAGTTCGCAATAAGTAACATGTGTTCTTACAAGAAAATATATCCAGTCATTCTTTTATTGTAATTATACATATGTCTTTATTTTCTAATTCTTTGTTTGTCATGTTATTGATGAATGATTTTGCAGATAACATTTTTGGGCTTTAGCTTAGCCTTGTTGACACTCCTATTCCAAATTTTGGTAGAGTCTATCTTCTAATAGTACGAAAAGTAAGAACTAATATGAATTATCACGATAATTCCTGTGAGAAATTTTCTTTTGTTTATTATTTTGCCAATACTCAGAAGAATTTGCCATTACTCCAATGCTCATTACTGTCATCACATGCAGTTTTGATATTTCACTTGGCGATAACACAAGTAGTATACATATTATTGCTTTTTCCTTCTCCCGGTTTTCATTGTCCGAAGCAATACTTCGCCAGAATGCGCCCACGTGTTGCAAGTTTCCTCTCAGCACTGAGTATTTATCGCTGCTAGGAACTTTAATAGAATCGCCAAAAGTTCCGAAACCCGGGCGGCACGTCCGCGGGCGGGCGAGCAGACAGGAGCTCGTGCGCATGAGAAAGAAGCAAATCCCTTGCGAGGATGGGGGGGGGGAGGGGGGACGTGCCTCCGCGCGGTAATGTAGCTGAGAGAAGAGGGTGGGGGGATTGTGAATAGAATAAATAGTGAGCGCCGACTCGAACGGGTTCTTGGGATGGCCTTGAAAGGGTGCCGTCGCCCAGGGTGGTCGAAACAGAATACCAAACTTGACAGTGCTGTATTCTTCAATCCAATTTTTTAAATTTTGTTTTTGTTAACAAGAGGAACAATAGATTGTGACGTACCGACTACAATGGCTCATCTTCAACAATGTTGTTTCAGCAGCATTGTTGACCGGGAGGTTCTAAGGTTTGAATCACAACGGTGGCGACAAAACTGGGTCAAATTCAAGCTTTGCCATGTCTGAAGGAAAATTATAGTGGTCTCATTGGTAGCTTGCCGTTGTTTCTATGATTAGCAGCCAGACAAAACTCGGAACAGTTCCTTGACAAACGTATCAAGAAACGCGCGAGTTATTTCTTCGCTCATCCTCGTCTCACATTACACTTTCACAAACAAATGCGCGCTCGTACGTCATATTTTATATTTGTATTGTTTCCGTAATAAAGATCCAGTGACTTTCACGCGCAAAAAATGTTGACAAAATACGTGCTCAAAAGAAAGATAATTTTTCGGAGCTGACACGAATCAAATTTTCACCAAATAAATATTAAAGTTCTATTTATTAACATTATTTTCAGACAGAAGAAGAAGAAAATGGGAATCGGGTTTCCAAACATGATCTCTTACAGGGACAACAGTTTTTATTTATCGCTCAGAACTTGCAAGTAAACCTCTTACCATTGACCTCTTACCATCGCGTCGGCAGAAACTAGAAATACCAATTGAGAGAGGCATATATAAATAAATTAATAATATATTTATATATGCCTCATAACATTAAAGCCTATACAAGTAACATTTTCAAATTTAGAATTAATTTATAAATTCAAATTTCTCTCAAATATATCTTCTGAAGATGCCCGGATTAAGCTTAAAAAACGTCCGTTTTATATGTGAAGCTAAAAAGATATGTGAAGTGCATTTACAGCAAGTATTTTTTGAAGATTTGCGAGAATTCCTTTCTTATAAAGGATATTTTAAAGGAATACGTTTCTCCCTCCTATATTTACATCTTACCTTCGACCAATCAGCTTGGTCAAAAACTGATTTTGTTGGACATCCGTTCAATTTTATTTTTTCTGTATGCTTATTTGGGTACAATTTTTCAGGGGGTTGAGATTATAATTAAAACAATAATTTTTTGACAACACGTCCACAGTTACTGATCAGATTCTATAAATTTACTGCAATTTAATTATTTTTTCCTTAATAGCTTTTAACAAATATTTTTTAAATAAGCATCCGATTCAAATACAAATAAAAAAGCCTGGAAATATATTTATAGAAAGTAAATGAATCCGGATATGAAATGTAATTATGTCCAAATGTGGAATTTGAATGAAATTGGAATTGGGATTCGGATTTGGATGATTGTGGAGAGACGATTGAATTGCAGAAGAAACTTTTAAATTGTTGAATTATAAAATATTTTATCGATTCTATTTCTTGGTGAGTTTGTTTGTTGGAAATTAACCATTCTTCTTTACATACTTTCCTAAAACAAAATATTTTATACAGTTTGAATTCTATTGAAATAAGCATTGCATTCTGTAGGACAAGCTTAAGGTAAAGAACTTCTTATTAATGATTTATACAAGTATTTCACAATCAATTCTTAATTTATAGTTATTAATTATGAAACCTTATTTTGAAACATCGTGATAAGTTTTATGAACGATGTTTAGAATGTGTGTGTGTGTGTGTGTGTGTATGTTCATGTTGGAGAAAAGCTCCGGCATACAAACTGCGTCCTTTCCCCCAGGCACTGCGGTCGGGGATGGGGGCGTGGCAAGCGCTCGGAGGCGAAAGAAACGGCGAATGCCGACGCGTTATTGGAAAGGTGTTGCGGTTTTCGTGGCGCCTCGCGCCTCGCTTTTTCGTCGGACATCCGCGAGGTCGATTTATCTTCTTCCGTTCATTTCGCCACCGCCCGCGCCCCCTCGCGCGTCCAACCGGCACCAAATTGAACTTATTAACGCTCGCGTGTTGTCGTGCAGCCGAAACGGTTTCGGTTTTGTGTTTGGGCTGGCGCTGCACTTGAAATGTTTGTTTCGCTTGCGGTTTTTTACTCGGGCAGGTGTTTTACCTTGTTTTACAGAGTGTTCTCGTTCCGGTATTGCAAAGGCTGCTGTAGAAGTATTCGAAAAACTGTGTAACGTTACCTTCCCTTTTATTGTTAAAATTTGTAGCTACGACATAAACCCCATATTAACGTGTAAATGAAATTTCAAAACTTCATGTGCACATATTTACTTTTCTTCTCATAATTATATCCACAAACACATTTATTATTCATTTCGATGTGTTTTCGATTAATTCCTGGGCTGATATTTCCAATTCTTTAGAGAAAATACCAAAAGTCGGAGCTTTAAATTTTAAAAAAATTGTCTACCAAGTTAAACCAAAGTGTTTGTAATATACAGCTTTCTTGATTGTACAAACAGTACAGTACAGTATTAATTTATATATTTATATTGGGAAGCTTTTGAAGAGTAAACACTGATTTTTGTAGACATTACTTTAGTGATTTTGAAACAAGAATTCCTAGTATGAGCGTTTATCAAAATTAATTGGGAAAGCTCTTTAATTTAAAGACGTCCCCAACGGGTACTTATATTTTTGTTTAGCTAACCTTTGCCGTTTTGGCCTATGCCTTTTAATGTCTTTAAGGACTTTTATCTAATTACTCTTCTTTTTATGGACAGCATAAATGAGTTATGTCATGTCTCCAGAGAACCATGTTGCTAACCTATTGTTTGTCTTCAAATTAACTAAACCAGGGTTCCAAATACACAAGCTTTCTTTCCCCAAATCAAATTTATTTTTGTTTTAGAAGACAAAAAGGAAGAGACCTACATTAGATTTCTTTAGGTGACTCGGCTCAGTCATCAGTTAGCAGTATATTTTAAATATTGGTAATATATTATCAAGGACAGTACATTTTATATTTGTAAAAATGACAATATCTTCAAAATTTAAGGAAATACTTGCTGGTATGATGGTGAAGACAAGGCATTGAAAATTAGTTGAATAAACATTTTTTTGTCTCTATTTTCACAGATGAACAGCGACACATGAGCAACAAATAAAACTTGCGATACTAGAGCTTGTACAGACTTTGCTAATTTAAGGATGTTCCAATTACTTTACTTCCCTTTAACAATAGCTCATTTAAAGCTGTAGGGCTGGAGGCTCGTATAAAGATTGGGTACTTTTCTCTGTTATTTAATCCAAGTACACAAGTATCGTACTATCTGACACAAGTGTCTCTCTGTAATTTCCTGTTTTAACTGTCATCATTTACATTTTTTAGAGATTTCACATCACATGTACTGGAACATTGAGAAGCATGTGAGTATATTAAACTAAATTTACTTTAAGCTTCATGGCATAATTTTAAGTAGTTCCGCAGACCATATTGTGCAAAACTAATTGTAATTGCCAGTTTTTGGCGCCGGAAAGTTTAGACACCCCAATGCGCTTCAATTTCTTGTGTGTAGACCTAGAAGCGCAGGAGACGAAAACACTACGCCTGCGGCCGGCCGGGAATCGAAAAGAACTCGCACAAAGAACGCCGAGAGAGCGAATAATTTTTAATTGCGCGTGAAAAAGGAGCAACGCGTGGAATTTATTTTCGCTGTGTTTAGATAAGGCGCGCAATTTGCGGGCTCCATGGGGCGAGTGGCTTTCCGGCCGTTAGCTCGCCGTTCCCGCTGTAATTCGCTGCGTGGGAGATGCACGTTCCGCTGCAGGGGAGGACGCAGACTCAGTGGGACAGGGGCGGGGGGAAGGGAGGGGATGAAATGGGCGGGCGGAGAGACAGGAGGAACGGAAAGAGTGAGAACTCGGAGAGGGTATTGGTAACAGGGTGACGAGAAGAAGTGAATTGGACGAAAAAGCAATTTGAAAGTATATGAAAGGTTATGGAGAGGCGATGAGGTTGGCTGTCAGAGGATAATTTTTGTTGACAATAGCCAGTACGTGTTTTTGGTGGTTTATAGTAATACAGTTTATTTCATAATGCAATGTCATTTATGTCAGAAAGGAAATATCGACGTCACTGCATCATCCATCATCTCTAGTGGGAAGAGTTTTCTTCTTGTGAAGATAGATTACGATCCGTCGACCCACGTTTCTAGTGTATTTGAACGGCAGCGACAGACACGTTAAGTTGAATTGAACGTGAATTGAAAACAAATCCAAGGCCTCTATAAAACTGAGTTTTGTGCGCTACAGAGAACGTTCTATCATTTCCGAAGAATTTTATTTTAATATAACTGGAGCAAGTGAAGTTCGGCAGTTACTAAATTTATTATAACTCCAGTATCTAAGTCTGTGTGAGCTTACCTGGTGAATTAAATCAATTATTGAATAGATGATAACCGTGCATGAGAATAAAGATTATTGGTGGGAAAGAATGATAAAACGGGAGAATACCGAGAAAATCTGTCGAGAAACTGCATTTCCCACTTTAAATTTCCAATTGAGGGCCTGAAAATTTCAGCCTGGTACCCAGAGGTGGAAGGCATTTCCCTGAGGCCGCAGCGCGTATGTAAAGTGCAGCCGTCGCTTTGATGTAATGAAGGGGAACGAAATGAGTTCTCTGGAAATATTTGGAAATAATTTTCCTGGAAGGTTTATATTAAGTCTTACAGTTGATTAAAGTCTTTTACGTTTACTGTTTACTGAATTTACTCAATTAATATATTTAACTTTCAGTTTGCTTATGAATAAATCATTCTTTTATCATTACAATTTATGTACACACACTATACAGAAAACTTGTTGCTGGGCTTTAATTTTTTTTTTTTTGACACTACAATTTATCTAAGTGTAGTATTAAAACTTTACATTCGTATTCAGTTCAATGAAGTATTTTTGCATTGCCAAATTCTGTTTAATTTTTCTAAATGTTTCCTTAATCAATCTTCAATACAATAAAATTAACACTTCTGTTTTGTGATCAGTATTTCTCTACTAAAATATTTAACCTACCCATTCGCCTTTTCGTGTCTGTGACTTCGTAACCTGAAAATGGTACTGGGTACGAATCCAGAAGCTAATTTTCTTTCTTCTCGTTGAGTCTATCGAAAAGTGCAATGGCAATAGCGGAGGTCCTTCTAGCTAGGGAACGGTGTATGACCATGTACAAGATTATTCCTTGAACAAATTGAGAAAAAACGCATCAAAAATCAAGACAAAACAAAAATGCCAATTAACCCTGCCCCGTTATAATTTTGATTTATAAAAAAATATCCGTCAATTACGTTTACTGATTTTAATGAGTTCATTATAAATATGTCTCAACCAGTTCTGAGTTCAATTTCATGTAATATCTATACTTTTTAACTTTTTTTGTTTCGTAAACTGTTATTTTTACGCCACTGTAGCTGTGGCTTCTCTTGCGTATGATGCCGTGAGCGAGGCCGTGTCTCACCTTGCGCACTCAATTTCCCCTCAAGGGGTCTTCTGAAGAGCATCTGGCCACGTAATTTGGACGGAGTTCTGGAGTTCATACATTATACATTCATTCGGAGTATCACGGCCTCTTAGTTGTTCTTCGTAAGTTTGTACGACTGCCGGGAAGGAAGAAGCATTATAAACAAGAGTGGAATAGTGTAATCGAGATCCCAATTTCATATTGAGAAACATAAAGTAAAGAAATGAGAATGAAGAATTAGTAAACCTACCTGAAACTTAACGAAAAGAAGAGTAGTTTCAACTTAATTTAAAGTTTGTACTAAGAATAATTTTATTATAGTTCTACGGATTTTTGGTGTTTCTGGGTCTGTGTACTACATGCACATTCTTAACGAACAATTTTTTATGTATTCAAATTAGTTTCAAACTATTTATATTCACTTGGTTACATTTTTTCAATAGCTTAATATAACATTACATATGTAATTTTCACATACATACATACATACATAAAAATATATTTACATACGAGGAACGATAATTGCTCTCATGAAAACTGTTCAAAGGATTGGTTGTCTCGGTAGCATTGAAG
This sequence comes from Gryllus bimaculatus, assembly GCA_017312745.1. Classification (NCBI taxonomy): domain Eukaryota; kingdom Metazoa; phylum Arthropoda; class Insecta; order Orthoptera; family Gryllidae; genus Gryllus; species Gryllus bimaculatus. The sequence continues at coordinate 290,265 of BOPP01000324.1, read as the reverse complement.
TTCAGAGCAGCTGGGCGTAAACAAGAAGGCCTGGATTCGTATCCAGGCCGAGGAAACGAATTATTTGAACAATTTTAATTACAACAATACACTAAACATAATGCAAGGGCATAGCGGTCATTAAAAAAATCAAAGTATCTTGCTTAAATGAAATCAAGGCACCTGAAACTTGATCAAAAATGGAAATAATAAAAATAACTGAAGGGGAAGTATGCATGCTTTTGAATGGTCATCAGAAAAAATATTTCATTAAAGTCAGTTTTGGAGCATGTGACTGCTTAATGCTATTTTCAGCCTTTAGTTATGCATAAAGTTATGTAAACTCACAGGCAAGAGAGATTTAACCCTTCATGTAAATTTATTTTGGAATTGTTCTCTAGTATTGTATCCACACAGCAACTGCAAGCACCTCTGCTAAAGGACGGGCTTCTACTGCAACCTTTTTCACCGAATCTTGGCATCTCATTCATCGTTCCCTCCTCAGCTACAAGAGATTTAGATTTCATTAGATCTGTTTTATTCTTTACCTAATTTATTCTTGTGACTACAAAGGAATGTTCTGAAGATTGGTGGTTATGTTCACACATACATATATTGTTATACTACAAGCGTGTTACCTTGAGAAATGTATTGTTTGTTCACTGAATGTCCATCATCATCTAGCACTGCGCTTTGTGTCAAGTTTTCATATACATCAGCAATACCCTTTAATACTTTGGACATACTACCGATTCATTTTAGCTACTGCAGGAAGTTTATTATAATATGATAATGAGACACTTAATTTACTTCAAATACGTACGTAAACAGGAAATAAAAGTGATAAAAGATGATAAACTATATTTTTGTCAAAACCTTTGTAGTGGAAAACAAAATTCAAAACGTCATCAAATTAGTAACTACAATATTTACTTCACCGATACCCACTATTAACAAAAATAATTGTTTTATAACACTTAACGAGTATACAATACACGTACTTGTCTCAAAGGCGTAAGCGTTTTAACACTTCTGCCTTTGACTTTTTGCCGAGATAAAATCGATGGCGAGCCCACAGTGTCGCGTCGCGTCCCTAGCGGGGATCGTATCTCAGCACTCAGCCGCCACCTCAGCCACCGCCCCCGCCCCCTGCCCCGCCCCGTCCACCCTCGCACCCGCCCCGCCCTGCCCCGCCCGCACGCCCTGCCTGCCCTGACCCAGCTCCGCCCATGGCCCTGCCCCTGCCGCCCGTCGCCTTCCCCGCCGCTCCCTCTGTCCGCCGCCACATCCGGCCCGCCGTGGCCGCTGCCTGAGCCGTGGGGACCGCGCGCGCGCCGCGCCGTCTCAGCCATGCTTTTATGCTCCGGCCGGAACCGCGCGGCGGGCTGTAAAACTGGAGAAGGGGTCTTGTCAGGGCCCTCGCAAGCGTCCCCGGACGCGGCTTTTCGAACCGCGTCCCGCTCCCCCCCCGTCCAATAATTTGCGCACCAGCGCACCGGACGGCACGATGCCCTGATCGCCAGCCCTGCCCCCTCTACAGGCGCCGTAGTGAGAAAAGTTCGAGAAAAAAGTAAAAGGCCTAAGTTTTGCAGATGAAGAATGAGATATGGTTACTTGTGGAATAAAAGCTCTTGATTTTAAGTTATAGAATTTTGCAAAATACAATTTGTTTTATAAGAAATACGTAAGAAAATAAATATGAAATGGTTTTAATACATTTTACATTTGCAAATAACAGAAGAATATAATAGTGAATATTTTGCGAAATTGAGATGCAGTAATTCAAAGCTCACATTGTGGTGATATTTTTACATGAAATAAAATATAATTTATTTGTAAAAAACAAATGGAGTCAGGGCAAACAGTAAGTAAAATTTTGACCCAGTGGGTATTTTGACCCACTTAGGGAATATTTTCTCCCCTATAAACTTCTTTATGCATGAAAATCGGAAATACAGCTACAGGTGCCATTCGAATCATTAACCGTGCAAGTAAATGTTGAAAGTGTACAAAACATTGGACAATTGGCCAAAGAATTAGATAGTAGTTTTTCATTGAATTGTTTTAAATTAAATTTATAATATCGTTGTCTTCTCTTATTTTTTTCTATTGAACCGCAGGACTAATGACCTCTCCGTGGTATTGTGAACCAGTCGTAGGAATATTCTCGCTCCTATAAACTTTCGGCGACACGTCAGTATTTGATGGGGGGATTTAACCCTACACAACTACACTTATTACGCCCTTGATCAGCTCTTGACACAACCCATGATCCTGCGAAAAGGTACACTTATCGCGCCTTATAACATTGGCTTCCTACGCGGCATGTGATGTCGTTTTTCATGTTTCTTGTCTTAACATTTTTGGACGGTAGAAATAGTTGCTTGAACATATTAGATCTGGGTTTTCGGTGTTTAGTGCTGGTTGTTGGACGAATCCAGAAAATAAATAGAAGGAGCCCATTTGTAAACTTAAACGAAACATATTTTTTAAATATTAAATTTTGATAACATCTGTTGGTTATAATAGATACTTTAAATAGAATATGCACAAAAATAATTAATAACACAATAATAAACAATACATTTAATAAGTATTAAATCGTTTAATGTTTGAGAGAAAAAATAATTTAAAGCTGACTCAAAAGTTTGAAACTATCAATTTTGAAAATATGTGTTTGATACGTTTTATCTGTCACAAAAAACATATTAAACTGGAGAATATATTCACAATTCAAATTATTTTCATTCTGAATATTTTCCCCATTGTCATCCTGTGCGTCTGTGTTCGCATTGGGTCCGCGGCGGCCGCGTCACGAGGGCCCCGGTCGCAAACGCTGTCATAACATCGTAAACACAAGTGGACCGTGGCCTCCACCCCTCCACACCCCCTCCACACCACTTCCACCCCGCCTGCGTGACGCGAAGAGGCGCTGCGAGGGTGCAACTGATAGAGAGCGAGGGTGCGCTCTGGAGAGAAGGGCGAAACGTTGAGCAAACCGCCCATCTAGGCAAGTGATCTTAAGGTCTTGCTCTCCAGCCCGTATAAACTGATGTTTGGATAATCAGCCGTCATCAGTAATTGCACTAATCAAGAACTTGTTCTCCATTTCTTTGGTGTAGGTAAAACAAAACAAAATTGCCGTTTAAGATTAAGATATAAAAATCATATACTCCACCCACCACGGATTTTCAGTGAATAAAAAAATAATTTTATTAAGAAAATTATATAAATGAAAACTAACAAGAAATAAAATAACATTTAATATTATATAATATATCAACATGTCACCTGGGTGAAAGATACTAGCCTTACAAACTGCAGGATTTGTCGCAAAATAAAAAAAAACATGAATTGAAACAAAATATTGAAAAACAAAATATGTTTATTAAAAGTCTGAAAACATTTATATTGAAAAGGAATAACAATTTTTGACAAATGATAATTGTCGCCTTTTTATTGTTGACTTAATGTAAGAGTTTTTGTAAAACAAAGTGTTTTCTTTACATGATGTCAGGCAAGGAAATGATAAGAAACTGTCAAGCTGACAAAACTTCTTTAATGAAACGTCTTCAACGAGAAACATAATGTATTATATAATTATATATATATATAATATTGACTGCGCTTGAAAATCACTCCGTATTCCAGATACTTATAATCAAAATCATACAGTTATTTATGTAGCCATTTTCCTACCATTGCAGTTTGAACCAATATAACATTTGTTTTATTTTTCTTCAATCGTCGATACGATCTGTTGTATTGTCCAACTAATCGCCCTGGTTTTACGCTGGGTTGAAAAACAGAATTCTGTTTATAAAAAACAGAACGATTGAAGCAAACAGTCTTGGCTGCGCTTGATGGACATCTCGGGTACGGCCTACTGAACAAAGATGCGAATGGACAGGCGCCACAAACAGCGACGAAGCGTCAGTACTCATAAATCGTGCAACTGGAGTGGACGTTCAAGTGCAGTGGCTTCCTAGACATTTCATCTGAGTATTGCATTCTCGTAGTTAAATAATGTTTGTTTCTGTTAGCAGTTCAATATGTTTTCTACAGAATACATTTTTCAATGTAGCAGTGCTTTTTTGTTGTTCTGTTTTTTATGTTTCTTTAGACGATTTTTCTTAAAAGTAAATATTTAATTTCTCTCTATTAGAAAACTACTTACCATCAAATGCAATTAGAGACTACTTTACTTTCTATTTTTGTTTTTCTATTTTTATTTTCCTTATGCGGTTGCGTTGATGAAATTCTTGTTAAAGAAGCCCTGAAAGGTTAGTTATCTTCAGAAACACTTAAAAAAATCATTTTCTGCGGAATAAATTTTCAGCAATTGAATGTACTACCAGATTCAATCAAGAGATATTAAGAAATTGCAGAATGTGGTTAATGTAATAATTTGTATTTCTTGCTGAATATTAATTATTGCTGAATATCTTAACATTGTTCAATAATTTTTAATACATTTCATAAAAGTAAATAAATAATAAAGTAATAATAAGTAAAAAATAATAATTTTTATGAAATATGAATATTACAATACGAACAACAAGTAATCGAGAGATCAAAAAGCAGTAGCCAATACCGTAAAAAGATAACATTGGCCCTAAGTTGAAGATAATGTAATTAATGAAAGAAAAACGAAGATTCCAAAAATTCGTTTTTTCATTCTTTCTTCAATTATTGTGTTAAAGACAAACAAGGCAGTAAAAGCAAACCATTTGATTACAAGCAGTTGCGTAATAGTGTAAGATTTATATATTAATAATATTGTTGCAGTGTTGTTGATTTTCCCCATTTTTGTATGTTTTTCTAGTTTTCTCTGTGGTTTATTTTTTAAGAGATTCTTTTACACAAAAAAAGTTTATTGTGTGCTTGCGGTTCATTCAGCCTTTGGGTCTTTCAGATGATTATTGAAGAACACGCAGTACAAGACACAACAATAAAGAGTATAGAAATAGTTTCCATCAAGGTGTCCTCGCGTCATGAGTGGAACTCAATCGAGCATCTCTAAATGATTTGCTTTACAACATGTTAACATAATGTGTGAGAAAGCAGTGATGAGAGTAACAGCTCTAGGTCCCGAGTTAGGAGGAATATCGAAATCGACAAATACCTACATAATTAGACGTAAAATGTATCTACATGCTCCGGTAGCCCAACTTCTTTAAAAAAAGTGAAATAACGAAAGTAGAATCTCTAGAAAACGTGTGTCTCTGGATGGGTGACCGTGTGGAGATCCCGGACTCTAATGTGGATGAGCCCCTGTTCAATAGGAATAAAAGGGAATGACTTTCATCGTGACTTGCCATGCGGCTGACTAAGATGAAGGAGAATCACTCCGTATTCCATGTCACAGAAAGCTTGGAACGTTACGCATATAGTGGAATTTAACAAAGGGAAAATTTGTTGGTGAGTGTTTGAGTGAGCCTTGGAAAGAACTGCATAAAACGTTTTCAAGAGCGCATCAGCGCGACGTAGCTGCTTAACTGCTTAGTGCCCTCAAGGGAGGGGGTCGAAGCCACAGAGGTGCAAAACCGTTTGCCAAAAGCACCCTTAGCATTTTTATGTAATTTCGAAATAATAGTCTAATGTTAGTCTAATCTTAGTGTCAGGGATTATGTAATAATTTTTCAATTCAAAACTATTCCAGTCGTTCGAGGGTTTTGAAGTATAAAACAAATACAACAGAAATACATTTAGTTGCTACGTTCCTTCTCACGTTTTTTCAAATGTTTATTTTCATGATGCATACAGAAATGTCGGTTCAATTCAATTGTACTAGGTTACATTTCCGCAGTATCCCTAAAGGTGTGATTAGCATCTTAAGCTTGCATTCATTATTTCTTTCCTACTAAATTAAATAATTGTCGTCTTAATGTAAAATATTTTGTTCTTTTGATATGACACTGTATGTTAATTCAGTCTGAAGCCAGTGTTGCGAGAAAGGGAAAAATGCATAGTGAAAGTGTTATGACATCTCATAGAAAATAAACAATATCGTAGATTGGATCAGAGAGGCATTAACCATTAAGCGGCACGTTAAAATAAAAAAATGAAATGATCAGTTGATACCCCCAAAATTTATAGTTTATGAACTAGTTATTTGTTATGCTGAGCATTTTTATACCAATTAACGATTTGTTTTGGAAACAAATAACACTTAGAGAAACGAATGTTGTTCCAAAAGTTCAGTCTAATGTCAACGTTTAATTCTTTAATAAACATTTATTTACTTATTTATTTACTTATTTATTTATTTACTTATTTATTTATTTATTTATTTATTTATTTATTTATTTATTTATTTATTTTTATTATATTTTATTTATTTATTATTTATTTATTTTGATTATTTATTTTTTTAAAATTTATTCATTATTTATTATTTATTTATTTATTTATTTATTTAATTTATTTTATTAATTTTATTTTATTTTTTTTTTTAAATTAATTTTATTTTATTTTATTATTTATTTATTTATTTTATTTACTTACGATGTATTACAATTAAAGTACTTATTTACTTTTATTTAACTTATATCCCTCTTGGAGGTCTGCGTGCGTCGAGGGCCGCGTTGCAGGCCAGCACCGCCGGGCGCGAGGCGGCGCGGAGCCCAAGACGCTCCTGCAGTTGCGCTCTGGCGGCGGGCCCGTCCGTGGCCGACAGATTCAATTTTACATAAGAGGCGCTTCTTTGTTGGGCTCGGCAGAGCGTCTTTGTTATGGGGGCGGGACGGGGGGCGGGACGGGGGGGGAAGGGGGAGGAGGGTGGTCGCGAAACAAAGGTCGAGCGCTACCCGCCACCGCAGCGGCGTTGCAGCGTCGACCCCGTTTTATTACGCGCGCGAAAAACCGCCCTCTACCCCCCGCCGCCAGGGTGTTGTGAAGCGGACGCAGGGCGCGGTTGTTTTTCTTTTTGATTTATTTCTTCTCGTTTGGCCCAAATGCCTTAGAAGGTTACTGGCAAATAAGTTCCTGACGGGTATCAGACTAAAAATCAGTTGTGATATGCAAACCATTGTTTATTATTAAAATATTAATTATTTTTATTTCTTGCACTTTAATTTGTGTTTAATATTGGCTTAAAATTTGAATATTATAAGGGAATGAAATTTGTGGAGGGTGCTTAAATTTATATTATGAATATTTTGATTTGATACACATTTGAAACAGTTCGATTTTTCCAAGGTTGTATAAAAAAACGTCTCTTGCTTTTGTGTTATTGAGATTATAAAAAGTTATTTTAATGTTTTATTTGCATTTTATTGAAAAACTTCAATTTATGATTAATTTATAATTATTTATTGTTTACAAAAACAAGAAGGTTAGAGAGTGTTTCTAAGGATATTGTTTTGTTGAATTTTTAGTGTTTTGAACCTTTGCACCATTGCAGTGCTCTTCAGTTGCATATATTAGAGTCTAAATTTAATTAAATACATTTTACTCTGAGAGTGAAGATATAAAATAAGATATTGCATACTGTTTAAAAATTTTACACTGTAGTACTAACTTAAATTTACCGCATTTTGATGTGAACGTTATAATTTAATTTCGAACCAAAAGAAGTCCGGAAACACGTGTAAGGTTGTTTCTTTTTATTGAATTTATATTGTAATATACTTTGTGGATGATACTTCCTCAATCCTTAATTAATAATCTTTATGGATTACCACAGGTTTTCGTGCACTATCCCTGATCCTTGTACAAATGCTGAGATGACTTGTTTTGCTTCTGGACATAAATGTAACTTCTCCCCATAGCCACACATAGTTTTCAACTGTTTTGACCTAAGTAAATAAATAAATAAACCACAGTATCGCTGCTGTCACTACGCAATTGAAGAGCACAATATCGTACGTGCTGGCGTTGGGATTGCGGGTGCTAAGATGGTGCGCGGGCAGCGCTCGCCGCCGCTGGGTTGCGGGCATGAAAATTGCATGTCAGTCTTCTCGGGAATCTCGGGCAGCGTCGCCGTCGTCATCAAGAATTGAAGCATCTTTTTCCTGCCTTCATTCATGCACGCTTTCGTCATTTCCGCTACGTGTTTTTTGTGCTTGCGTAATTACACTGCTGTTCCATATCCTTCTTGCTTCTCTCTGAAATTTTATGGTGATATACTTAGATCTAAATCATTACTTGTTCTTTAAACTATTTATTTATTTTTCACTTTCTTCAATAACTTCCACGCGAAGTAGGTATTTTTATTTCTATATCAACAATAATTACATGATTAAAGAAAATATTTTAAAAGTTAAAAGATGTTATAAAAGTCTCTAAAACTTCTTAAAAATAGTTGTCATTACTGACTTCTAAATATTATCAGCAAATTAAATAATTTATTTTCAATAAATTTTAAGTCAGAAAAATCACTATTTTTAAGATTAAGGATGTTTGGCTAAATGAGTTGAAATTATTTTATCAATGTAAAAGTAAAAGTAAATGGTAAGATAATAATTTATGATGAACCATGAGCAAAACTTTTTGAAATGTACACACATGCAATTCGATGGAATCGAAGATAACTGTCAACGGTGAAGTTTTGACAATTCAATTTTCCGATTTTTCATACTTTGAAGATTCCAGTGCCTCATATCTAAGAATTCTGTTCATTGTTGCATCAATAGGGGCGAGTTCGTAACTAGCAATAAGAGGAAACTACAGCAGGCCCTTGTTGCGTTTCTAATATTTAAGCGCACCACTATTTGCATTATTTAGCCCAATTATTCTGTGCAATAACCAAAATAAATCCTACTGCTTTTGAACAATAGTTTATAACCTAAAATCTTAATACCACCCGCAATATAATTCTCTTTAAATCCTCTTAGTTTTTCTTTATAAACTAATTTCAAGCACTTCTGCAATCAAGCTCCCCAAATACCTAAGGACTGTAGGGAGAAACTTTGCCTTGTTTTCACTTCTGTGGAAGTTAATGTGGGATTCGTGTACATACTCTTGGTATTTAAAGCTTATAACCGCAACTAGTGTGGATCGAGTAGAGGTAAGACTAAGGAGATGTTTTTTTCATTAGCTTTCTCTCACATATCCTAATGTCCTCATTACCTTCACACTTACTTATTTGAAGAAATGGGAGGAAAGAACACTGCTTGGGTTAAATAAATTGTAGTTCGGGAATAACTAGCTACCTTTCATTAAATATCTATATTAATTTACAATTAAAACATTGCATTCGTGGTTAATTTAATACTTTCGTTACAACTATAACATATAATGTTCCGATAATAACGACCGAATCACTAGTGTCGAGGACGGAACAGGGCGCAAGTCATTCGAGACAACCCAAAAGGAAGTCAAAGTCATGCACATTAAACGTATGCCGGCGGCTGTAGGTCGTCGCATGGCGATAGAGGAGACTGTTTTGAAGGTCCTAGATGGGGTCTGAAGTGCCGTATGATGTCACAAATCCTCGTGAAGCACACTCCCGGGAGCCGTTTGCTTTGCCGCCTGGAGCAACCGGACCCGTTCCCCTTTAACTCGCGCCCCAATGTAGGGCAGCAGATATGTGGGGAATTTGTGGTACGAATCGAGAACGCATTTCTTGGGGCTTCGATTACTTTTTGTCGATACTTTGCGCTTGGAATTGTACTTTCCCGGTGTATCGGCTGAAGGATAGTTTATGTGAATTCGCCATTCCGTTTCTTATCGAAATATAGTTATTTTTTTGTGTTTTTGCTTTTCTATCGTTTTAGATTCCTCTGCCAATGAAAATGAGACTTCTGTTTCTTCTCCGTAGGCTTTTTATAGGAGGATTGTATTGATACGGGTTTAATGAATCTCAAGTTATTCTAAAGTTGTGGAACTTTTTAAGGTGGAACGAATGTAAAAATGATATTCATTTCTTCTCTGATATATGGGGAGTAATTTCACTCTGCGCCAAAATTCATTAATAACAAAGTTTGCTGTACGTATACGAATATGCAAAAAAATATAGTATGGTGAAACAAATATCTGAAAGTTATTCCATTAATGTTTTATTCAATAAAATATACAATTGGTGTTATACTTACTAGTATGTTGACTTAATTGTTTTAAATTGTGAATATAAATAACGTACGAAAACAACATAATCATCGAAAGAAAAAAATGTCAAATAATTTTATCCCTAGTTTCCGTACAAAATTCTTCGAAAATTCACAAGATATTCATAAAGTTGATATTTTTCATAAACTCTATCTCATTTTTTTCTGTTAGGAGATGTATGTAGTGAAAAAAATATTTTCCTTTATTGTATACTTCTTTCCTTTCAAAAATTGACGGTAAGATTTGTTGACAATTAATATAGATTCCACTCTCCGATCATTTCAAAGAATCTGCAATGTTCTACTCTCATATGAGTAATATGAGATATTCTTTTGAATAGAATTATTAATACATTAAATAGCATAGAATTAAAAATAAACATGAGTGTGCCATAAATTTTAAAAAGCGAGAGAATAAAAGAATTAATAATTAACCACAATAAGTGACATTTCGTTTATTTCCAAGTACTTCCGATTTAATCAAGCACGTCGTCATAATCGTCATAAGTTAAAAGTTCAAACGTATTTTCACGGTGAAAGAAGAACGTTTAGAAGTGAATGGGAATACTGAAAATATAGCATTGAAAACGTCTCAATGTGCATTCCGAGATCATTCTCTCCTGAAATTACTGCCAAAGAGAAACGAAAATTGATCCGGCCACATATTGGGGCGTATTTCAGTCTAAGAGCTGCTCCTTTTGGCTGAAACGCGAGTCGGCACCGAGAGCTCTTGCGTCCTCTTTCATCGCGAGACTCCGCGGCGCAGGGCGGCGCATTGGGAAGCTTCACGCTGCGCCGCGGCGGCTCTTTTCCACGTAAAGCGATCCTCAGAATCTTGCCCCCCCCCCCCTACGGACGGCCGCCGTTTTCCTTTCGGCGGCGTTGGGGCATTCCTTGGAGCCGATCGGTAATTCATGAGTGCTAACTAGGAAGCGCCCGCCGGCCCCCGCTTCTTATTCCTTCCCCAGGTTCCTGGCGAATGGTACTTTCTTAGTTAGTTTTATGCTTTCCTCTGTTGAGGAGAAAATATATCCACTCGATATTTTTACGTTTGAGGCGTACAAGTGGGAACTTCGTAACAGAGCAATCAAATTGTCATGTTCCTTTTTCTCTTTCAACAACCACTCTCCCTCCCTTCCTCTATTATCACCCAATCAGCCTCTTCTATCTGCCCAGCATATTTTCCCTTTGCACCATGCGAATTGTGAACACAAATTATAATTTACTGTGAAAGCCATCTTGCAAAACTTTAGTATTTTTACTATAAAACCGTTTAATAAGAGCAAGTAATATCACATCTTAATTAAACAAATCATGAAATTTCGTTCAGTGCAAAGTTCAAATATTTTATTAATCAAAAACCTTAAGTGTTTTGAGTATAATGTACAAATTATTTTGCCGGTATAAATATGGAATTAGTTGAAGTATAATGAATTTTTATTTGTTTCATTTAAGACAAAAATAAAACACGGATTGTCTTCTTTATGAATTTCTTCGTAATTCTATTTTCATTCTATATTTGAGTGCCACAAATGTTTCTTCTTAATTTCTTAGTTAGTACAATGTGTTCAAATAATTAATATTCCTGTTTATCAATATTCATTGTCCCTTTTTTCTTTTTCTTCAAACATTAAAATGTAAATGTGTAATATAATATGTATCAAAATCGGTTTCTTCACCGTGAACGTATGCATTCAGAACGTATGTTGTTTATAGAACAAAATCGTATAGAGAAAACTATAAAATGCTACAGAAAATCAATTTGAGATTTCCAATGAAATACACGTTTTGCTGTCTCCTAATACTGGAAAAGTAGTTTTCAAGTTTTCTGTGTCTGTCCGTATAAACTCTGTGTCTGTGTCTGTGCGCATAAACTCTTTGAAGATATTTTGCCAAAATGAAAACTCCTCCGTCAATCTGCACTGGCTCGCGTATGAGTAATATGACATATTCTTTTTACTGCAAATATAAATATTAAAATATATAATACAGCATAAAATTAAAAAGAAAAATAATAAGTGCACAATTAATTTTAAAAAGCGAGAGAATGAAGCCAGACCTGAGATTTGGAAAAATATTCTCAATTTTTTAGGGTAATTAACTTGAAATCTCTGGGACATTTACATTTACATTTCTTGTGAGAATAGTAAAATATAATTGTACAGATAGCATGGGTTTGAATTTCATTGTTAACTCTTTAATTTTCGAAAATTACATACTTTTGAAAATTGTTCGACCTCTTCCTCTAACAGCAGTAATGAAAATTGATTTTTCTTCCGATAAAATTCGAAATAATGTGCATTAATTAAAAAACAGAAGTTTTTAAAATATATTTAATAGTTTTCACACAATATTGAGTGTAAAATGGGCAATATTAAAACAATATTTTGCTAAACAAAGTATTTTTAAGGATTTTCTATGGATAGTGCTAAATACGTTGAATAACATGACAAATGCGCTTTTTGATATCTTTCATATTTTTTACATACAAAGTGTAATTTTTTGAAATGTATCATACAGAGTTAATATTTACAGTACTGACGTTTTTTACACTAATGTTTTTTGTAAATATAAGTTCTTCAATTTTTATGAAGATTCTAGAAAACTTGAAACCTTTCCTGAAAATGAGCTTAAAAAACCTTATTTTCAGAAACGCTCCGACGACATTTTCTCGAAATTGGCTCCAGTATTTTTGAATGAAAATTTCCATATATGACCTATTTTACCCTTCTATAATATTTTTAAAGTCATATTTCAATTCTCCTATTAGGGACCAAAAATTGAGGAAAAGAAAAAAAAATCTTTTAGGTGCCAATAGATGGGAAGATCTTGGAGCAAAATTGGAAAACTAGCCCAGAGGCATGAAAATATGAATGTAACTAATATGGAAAAGTCTGCTCCAATATGTAGCACCACTTGTCATCTAATATTGTCCATTATGCCTAATAATCTGTGTAGTTTATTCTACGTAAAAAAATATTTTATCTGGATGTCCAATGTAATTGAATAAACAATCTCCATCGTCCATCAGTTTTACAACGCTTAAAAAGAATTGATAAATGATAAAGATGATCAAGATATGATAAAGATAAATTTTATTTAATTTTCGTGTTTTTTGTGCCGTTGTATAATTCACCATGAAAACTAAATTTACAAGAGGCGGTAAGGTTTTCAAGTTAATTTTGTTTGTTGTAGATGCTGTAAATTATAAAATTGATTCCAAGATTTATTCATTCAACCATTATCATCATAAAACCCTGCGGCAATATTGCTAGTCGTGAAACACCATATTTATGATCTACTATAAGTATGCATCATAAACTTCATTTTGGAGTTATGAAGCGAGCAATCTCGTATATTACCGCTTTGACTGGTGACTCAATTGTGGGAGGTCGCACTTGTCGATGGTCATCGTCAGAGTTCGCGTTATGCATTCATTGTCTGGTGGCGCATAAACCGGACGCGGTCCTCTGATGCAACATTCAATGAAGCGCTCTTTTGTAAATGACATTACTTCACTTGTTATTCAACCTTCGAGAATCTGGACTAATAATGTTGACGGAGTACGTCCGACAGGAAAAGAACTGCTTGTCGATCGGAAATGATAACGCAATAAATTAACATTTAAGATAATGTCTGTTTAATATTACGGAATTGAAAAGGGATTTCATTAATTCAGTAAAAACATCAGTACTAACTACCTTTGATTAAATTCTAAGACCTCTCAAAAACTGATTCATTAGAGCTTGAATTGTGTTGTCCAGTTACGAAAATTTGGGAGTGAAAAACAACAATCTTTGGATTTCGAGTCCAATCATAACTCAAGGTCCAACACCTCATTAATGACCCAATTTTTCTCCATTATTATAACTAATAACTTTTTATAATTTCTTTTAAAGTTCTTTGTTTATTGAACATTTGCATAGACCGTTAAAATAAGAAAAAATAATAGTTTTTCACATTATTTTATCTTTTCGGCCATTAATCGCGTATTTATTGAGCGTAAGCCGAGAGCTGAAATACGGAGTCAACCATTACGACCAACTTGGTCTTGCGATGTGAAGCTGACTCGCAGAAGTTGTTGGCTCGAAATGACGCACGGCTGGACGGTGCTCACGTACGGCGCGGGATCTGCGCGAGAGAAAGTCCTTAGCAGCAGAGTCTCGTAAGCGTAAGAGCGCGCTCCATGCCATTTGGCTTCTCTGCCGTCAGCCCCGCTCCGCACACCGCTTCCCCCGCTCTGCCCTGTTCTCCCCCGCTATCCGGCCCCCTCCTCATATCTACACCCGCCACTCGCCCCAGCCTCACTCCGCTCACCCGCCTAAAACTCCGCCTCGCTCCGCCTCCGCTCCCGCTCGCTCCCCGTCGCTCCGCCTTCGTCCGCCTCGCTCCGCTCTGCTCCGCCTCGCCCGCCTCTCCTCGCCCACCGACCATCTCTTCTAACCCCACTTTTTCCAACCCAGCCTACTCCTCTACCTCCGCCTCGCCTCTCCATCGCTCCGCCTACACAGACTCGCGCATTCACCTATCCCCGCCCCGCTTTGCCCGCCTCTCCCCGCCTCGCCCTGCTCTTCCCCACCGTCTCGTCGCGGCCTGATGACCACACCCGTCCCGCTCCGACGTGTGCTCGTTCCACGCCCCACCCGCCTCCGCCCGCTTGTACCCACCCCCGCCCCGGCTCGCATCGTCTCTCTTCACAACGCTCCGCCTCGTCACACCTTGTCGTTACACTTCTCCCCTCCTTACTCTGTCCTCCTGACGCAGCCCTACCCTCCCAGTTCTACCCGTCCTCTCCTACCCGCTCGCCCTGCACTGCATCTGCCTGTCCCCATACGTTCCCGCCATTCTCCGTCGTCCTTATCAGTCCCCACGCGTCCCCGCCCGTCCTCGCCCAGCTCGGCGTCTTTGGCCCACCCGCGCGCCCTCCGGCGGCGCTGAGACGAACGACCGCAGGAAGTTCGCAAAAGCAGTTCCGAGTCGCCGGGTCACTCGCAGCACCTGCGGCTGGTATTTATCGCCTCCGCCCCTCCCCGTCGGTCCTCGCCCCCGGCGCTCCCACGCCCGTGGCTCCGAGATGCCCTTGCCTTCCGTCGCCGTGTTCCCCGCCCTCGTTTCGCCTTTGATCCCTTCCCGCTTTGCTTGCTCCCTCGTGGGCAGCCACGTCTCGAGATCATCCGTGCCTCGGTTTTAACGTTCGATTTTTTTTCCTGCCGTGCTACTTTTAATCTTTATTTTTCTGTTCGCACCTGATCACGCCACTGCTTTAATATTTATCATGTGTGTTTTTTCTGTTAATCGGATTCCTTTTTTTCAACCATTCGTTATATAAAATTCTTATAATGCTTTGTATCGTATTTTCTCTCTTCCCTTATTACTGTTTTTCGAAGTTTGTATTAAATTTTGTTCAATTTGATTTTTTCTTTCCCCACCAAATTATTTCCTTTCTTCTGTTTGAATGGTAATTACTTATCTGTTCATCATTCAATGTGTCCACAAAGCATTTTTTCAGTTCATGATCTTGGCTGTCCGGGTGACGCCGCGTCGAAGGCTGTGTTGCCAACCTTTCGACCATCTTGGTGTGGAAAGACCACGACACAGCAACACAGCCAGCCTTCGATTCGGCGTCACCCGGACAGCCGAGATCATGCACATGACTCTGGCCGTGAAAGCCTACGAATGCATACTTTCAGTAGTTTCTTTGTTACATCGGCACAGTAGTCCTTCTTCGAATAAAATCCTATTCAATTATATTTTTTTAATGTGAGTTATTTCAAATAATATACCTGAATGTGATCCAGTATTCCTCAATTTTATTATCACGTTCACTCCACACCAGTCCCGTTAGGTTCAGCCGAGAATTCTCCCATGAGCGGACCTTTCGCCTGGATTATCGCGCCCTCTCCCCCATGCCCCGCCCCCACTCCTTCCGCCCCGTGCGCGCCCTGCCGTCGCTCCGCGTGTGCGCCGCACTGGCGTTTCCTTCCGCCTAATCTATTCCTTTCTTACGCGCGCCCTCGACGCCGCAGCTGCCCTTGAAGGGCGAAGGGGCTGAGAGTGGGAAGCGGGCGGGCGCCGTTATCTTATGGGTCACTGGCGTGGGGGCGGTGCGCCGACCTCAGGTCCCGCCGCTGCGACAGCGAGCAGGACCAACTCTGCGGGGGAAGTTGCGCAGACTGTGCTTAGGGTCGCCTCGACGACCCCCTTCGCACTAGATAAACGTTTCCTCGGTGGTCGATTTAAAAAGTTTTTTTAAAAAATGGGTGGAATTTCAAATTAATGCGGTAAAGTCGTAGTATTTTAGGATATGAGCTCCAGATATCGATGACGTATTTTACTGAAGACTTCAAGTAACTATTGGTAGGAACACAAAGTGAGAGGAAGTGCATTTTTCAAAAACAAATTTCATTCCAAAATATTTTACGATTTTTTTCTTATTCTTTATTAGAAATGGGATTGGAACAGTTTCGATCGTGAACTACTTTTAAGTGAATGGAGATTTCTTTTCTAAGTTTGACAGCTAAAAAATAAATTCCTAGTTTAAAAATGGTACCTACATGATCGCGCAGACGTTTCATTTGAGCTAATAACATTACGAACAGTTTCGAAATAAAGCAAAATTTGCAGATATGCCACAAGACTACCAAGAAATACGAAGTGCACCAAATATTTTTTTAGTTGCATGGTATGAACACTTATTCAATTCACTGCGAGCAACATAAAACAAAAAGAAAAACACTACACTCTCTTTAAACTACGATTTTATTTTTGGTAGAAATGAGTAGGTATCATGTGATAACAATCCTTTCTAATTGATACTGCTTATTGGCATTTTCCTTTATGCTTCGTTAATCATAAACAACTAAGCAAGTGTTAGAGCGAAGCAACGTGGCTTCTTTTCCGTACTAGGTGGTTAACCGTAGCTTGAACATTTCTGGTAGCTCTCACGAAGAGCCGTGCGAGGTCGGCTGTCGAGAGAAAGAGGGCAGAAAACGCCAGATACTCTTTTGTAATGGGCCGTTTCCTTCCTGAAGGCGTTCAGCAATACCATCCCGCGAAACAACTCTGATCCGCCTTTTCTCATGAAAAGACAGCATAACCCTTCTGAGAAAGTTTGGCCATTGTTATTGCAAACTTTCCGGTCGTGCATGAAAGGAAACATCTCTCGAGCAACGTTGATGAACACGTGTACTTTCTTTTTATGAAAGCTCTGTTCAATATCTCAGGCTGACACTAGCAAATCAGCGCATACTACTCTTTTTACGAATATATATTTTGTTTTTAATTTAATACTTAATAATTAAATATATCATGATATATAGTGTAATATATACCTTGATTCTAAGAGGCTAGACCAAAGTCCTTTAAGCCATTACAATATATATATATATATATATATATATAACTAGTTTATATTAGTATATATATAATAAGTATATAATAGAACAGACCGGAGAGTACCAACACGTGACTACATAAAGATTATAGAAATGAGTTTTTTAGAGCTGCTGTGCGGGTGCTAGGGCGCTTGTGTTTGAAAAGACTTAAAATACGAAATCCGTTTTCTAAAACAAGATTGACAATTGACAAATAGAAGTATTCAAGAAACATATTTTTCAAAGAATCTAGATAGACAGTTTTGGTTACCTCGCAACGTCATTTTGGCGTTGTAGCATACCTTAATTCTCCTTCAATCCCATCAGTTCAGCATAAAAACCCCTTTCCCCTCACGCTTTGAGATTTACGTATTCTTGATTTCTTCATCTCGTATGATTCATGCCGCCTGGGGTCGTAAATAGGATTACGTCTTCCGTTTTGAACAGGTCCACAACGTGCCAGCTTTCCAGCAAGCACGGACGTGCGTGTAAGCTCTTTGATCCCGACGCGGTGTCGCGAGCGAGCGTGAGTTCAGGCAAACGCGCGATGAAAGGAAGAGACGCGTAAATGCGCTTGACGCTGTCCGCCCGACGCGCACGTCTGTTTGAGGCGCTAAGCGGACGCCCTATCCCTCCGTCCTATCCGATCCGATCCGGTCCGGTCCGGTCCGGTCCGATCCGGTCCGATCCGACGATGCGATCCGCCGCCGCCGTCCATCAAATTCGATCTTCGTTTGATGACGGGGCAACAGCAAACTACCCGTGCTCTCGCACGTGACCTAAGTTGCTTCCCTTTGTACGCAGACCTCGTAGCTTCCCTTCTGGACGGCATTGCAGATGTCCTCTTCGCTCCCTGATCAGTATCCAAGTGGGATTAACACGTACCAGGGCTGTTCTTTCCCAGTTATTTTAGGTCAAATATGCTGTACCTACTTGTAGATATTTGTTCTTGTCTCGTAGAGGAAGGAGAAGACGGAGCATAAGAAGTACAAAGAGAAGACGGAGAAGAAGTACAAAGAAGGAAAAAAAGAAGAAAAAGTAAGAAAAGGGAGAGGAGGGAGGAGGGCGAGGAGAAGGAGGAGGGGAAAGGAGTAGGAGGAGGGACAGGAGAAGGAGGAGGGGGAGGAGCAGGAAGAAGGGAAGGAGAAGCATTAAGTATAAAACGAAGCGTATCAGATGTTTTTCATAATTAAAGTTATTGAGAATATTAAGAATACAATATTGTTTGAAAATACGTTTTTCCGTGTCCGCAGATCTTGTCGGTAAGGTTCCATTCGTACCACCAGTCCTTTTCTTTTGGGTCCTT
This sequence comes from Gryllus bimaculatus, assembly GCA_017312745.1. Lineage (NCBI taxonomy): Eukaryota > Metazoa > Arthropoda > Insecta > Orthoptera > Gryllidae > Gryllus > Gryllus bimaculatus. Next base: position 271,558 of record BOPP01000324.1, on the reverse strand, counting down.
TTCCCTCCCTAATCCTGTGCGCCATCACCAGCCCTCCCCGCGCCCCGACCGCAGCGCAGCTGACGGCTGTGACGCGCCCGGCGATCGGCCGATTGATAGATTGCACATCGGGCGGGTAGGCGGGCGGGAGCCCCGGTGGAAAGGGCGGGGCGCGAGCGAGGGCGAGGGGGAGGGCGAGGGCGGCTGGGGCGGCGTGTCGCTAGCGACCGCCGCCCGACGGAAGTTGGCAATTATCGACGAGGGCGCCGGGCGGGCGTGTCACGCCACCGCGAACTGCATGCGCCGCTCGTTATCGGGAGACCGTCCACGGGCCTCGCCCCGGGAAAATTCGCCTCTTACGCTCCCCTGCGGTTTTCCTCGTGACGCCGGAGGGAAAACGAACCAAGGAGTCGCAACGAACAGTTTTCTCAAATCTTCAAAAACAGATCAAAATATTCTGAACATCGAGATATACACTCGTGTTTCTGTATATCGAAATATATTCGCTGGAGATTGAATTTGGGTTCATGGAAAATGAAGAGGTGTATTTCTTTATTTTCCATGCAGCCAAACTCACTCTTCAGAGCAGTACCGATATTAAATTTATTGTAACGTTCATAATTCCCCTTCGTTTATGACATTTTATGCGTCTTCATTATTTCTCCAAAAGTCTTCGTAAATTACCTAACGTTACGTATAATATTGGAGACTTGTTGTTATTCCTAGTGTCTACCACATATCTAGTTCCTATTTATTCTTGAACAGAATGAAAATATATATTTCAGTTCACACGGTCCACTTTCCAACATTGTGGTAGGATTCCATTGCTAATCTACGACTGCCAAAGGCAAGTACAGTCGTAGATAATGAACAGTGTTATTACGAGTATAACACTGCCGAAATTAGCTTTACTAACTCATCTCGAAGTAATTGGAATTCAATCTTTGGTATTCTCCGTCGTTTCGTGTTGCATTTTACGCCTGACAATAATTTGCCAATGAAAACTATGAATTTTTTACATGTGTAAAATCGAAGGTAAGCGTTCACAAATCGGTTATTTATTTTGAAAAAAAACGAGTGTATATGCCATTTTTCGTCAAACAAAAAGAGGGACGGTAGTTTGTTAAAATTCGTATTCCTCTGGAATTTTATTTGGCAGTTTGGAAGCTATTTACTGATTCTTCGTTGTCATTCTTCCTGCAGTATCTGCTTGATCACTATTCATTCTTCCATTATTTCAGTATAACATATCTCCTCTTTTATCATCTTTCATATATGTCTACATAAACCTGCAGAAAGCTCGTTTCCCATCAAAATGCAGGTTATTAACTTCTTCACTTGCCAAATTAATTTTTCATGTGCGATCACATCCAGAACGACTCCATCTGCGTTCTATTAAGGGTAGCGTTCTGTGCGAGAGGCACGGGCATCGCCGGTATGGGCGGTTGGACAGGGCAGAACGTCACGTCTACCAATATTTTCAAATACGTTCATTCGTTTTTTATGTAATTTTTTACTATTTATATAACCGACGCATTAACTGACTAAAGTTATTCATCAGTGTTCTTTGGAGCTGTCGTACTCTCGTACCATATTTGCTTATTTACATCAAGTATTATACCTGGAGTATTTTTGGACCCCAAGCTTTACTCTCAACTGGATATGAAAAACATGAATATGAACGGCAATATACTGATTGCAAATCTTTTTTTTTAAATTTAAATGTATTTATTGTCGCATCGAAATCAAGATCATTAGCGTCTAAACATATAAATACATTTTACAGTTACAATATGAAATTTAGAACCATATTAATTATCCTAAACCGTACGAAAATACTATACAAACAATTCAATACATACATTAAATGCTATACATAGAATACATTCAATACAATACGAACAAGACAGTACCTACACCACAAGTATAAGTAGTTGTTCCTCTATATGCTATTGTAAATATTGGTTTCCTTAACAAAATAAATAATTCATTCAAATAATTGATAATCTATAATGCAAATAACTGATTTTATATAAGAATATCTTTTTTAAGTGATTTTCAATAACATAATAAATATAATTTATTCATATTAAATATGTCATATAAGAAACCTCCACCGTATCTTCTTCGTTGATTTATAATGTTTCAGACATATTCATAAGAGTTTGTGAAACTTATTTCGAGATAAATGAATTATGAGACCAAAATTGAAGGTGTTAGACACATTTTTCAAATTTCGTAACAATGAACGTATGTTGGAAATATAAATGCGAAAATTTCAGACTATAGCTTAGGTCAAACCGTTGTCATGTGACAAAAAAATTATAACTCTCTAAACAAATTTCGAAAATTTGTGAAAATGGTTTGGTACATGCTTAATAAGTACACGCAGGCATATCTAGAAGACAAAAATTATCCTGTATATCAAGGAAAATATTAATAAATTAATGATCCTGGGTCCAAAAACCCAGATATGATAAAAGGGTAATGGCGGAGCTATAGCTTCTTTCAGGACTGAAACTATCCTCAAGAAACATCGCCCAGAAACGAGTAATTATCTGTTATCACCTGCCACATATATAAAGATTTACTAAATCTTTGCAATCTAGACATGTTAGTCGCCATAATCATTGCCACCATTGCCCGTCGTAAGCAGTCGTTGTTCGAATCTGCATTACAAAATTGGTGATGTGAGGTGCAGATTAAGACAATTCAGTGTTGTTTAAGTCAATTCATGAGTGACTACTTTTTCGAATATCATTTCGTATCGTTTTCTACATCTGTTGTTAGACTACATTTAGCACGGGAAAAGTCCTTAAAACAATACTCTTCATGAATTTATTACAACTGAATAGTCAAGTGTGGTCGTGAGAAAATTATTTTGCAGAAACCCGTGATCTTACACCTTTTTAATCTGTCGCCACATCTTGTGGATTTCAATAAACAAGTGATACAAGATATTTCGACTATTTCGCTATAATAAGCGTTTTTTTTCTGTTTTCGGCGCAGTACTTTCTATTTTTACGAAGTAAGGCGAGAAAGTAAAATGCATATTAAAGAACATTTCCCCTGTACCATTGAAACCAGCGTTTTTGACGATCTCTTCCGTGGAATGTTTCGCCCAGAGATGCCTGAGCTGAGCAGTAGCGTGCGCAGGGGCTGGCGGCGAGTGGCAGCGTGGAGGCCGTGGGTCGAGCCCCGCCCGGCCGCCCGCCCATGGGCGTGCCCGGGACGCGCGCGAGCAACGCCCCTCGCCAGATGAGTTGCGCGCCGCGCCGCGCGTAATGCGTCTGTTTTATTTACGGCGCCGGCGGTGGCGGCGGCTCAGGGCACGCCTTGTCGCGTGCGCGTGCCGGGGGCTGGCGGCGAGGCCGCGAGGATGGCCAGGCGCGGCGCGGCGCGGCGCGGCGCATGAGGCGAGCAGAGTGCAATTAATGCGTTGCACTGAGTCGGCCCGAGGGTGGTGGTCAGTCCGTTTGCCTTCTGCCGCTGGGACCGAGATTCAAATGCAGGGCGAGATTCAAATGCAGGCATGTGCGATGTGTGGTGGTATAGGCGTTTGCACTGAGGAGGCCAAGGGAATTTTGAAAGAGGCCCCGGGGACTTGCTAGTAAAGCACTTTATTTCCGTAAATATGTTCAATTTAGGGCTATCCCTGTAAAATATGAGATGGGTGATCCGTGGGTGCGAGTTGTGGTGGTTTAGGCGTTTGCATACAGGACTGCAAGGGGGCCTGCCCCTCCCGAAAGAATTCAAAGAGGCCTCGTGGCCTTGCTAATGAAGCACTTTATTTCCATAAACATGTTCAACCCAGGACTATCCCTGTAAAATATGTGATGGGCTATCCATGTGCGATTTGTGGTGGTATTGGCATTTGCACTCAGGAGGCCAAGGCGGCGTGTCCCTCCTGAAAAAATTGATAGAAGCCCAGGGTCTTGCTAATGAAGCACTTTATTTCAATATGTTCAATCCAGGGTGATCCATGTAAAACACGTGATGGTATAGACGTGCACATGCAGGAGGTCAGGGAGCGAGTCCATCCTGAAAATAAAGTAACCTTACTAATAAAAAATTATCTTCGTAAGTATGTTCAATGAGTAATTTTCTTCTGTTTAACCAATTTGGGAAATTGTAATATGAGATTTGTTCAAAGGGTTCTCAAAGCCACCTAGCAATCTTAAAAATGGCTCAATACATAATAAATTGCATTTATTAATAATATCATTTAAGTTATAATTCCCTTCTGCATATAGTGTGATTAACTCATTTACTAGTACAATATATGAATAAAAATATTTAATCCAAAAGGCTATCAAAATGTAGTTGCCCTCGTCCTTTATTTTACTGCGCACGCCTGTGAGGTGAACAAAGCTTGTTCGCGTCAGGTTTTGTTAGCGTTCTCTCGTTTCGCCTGCCTCTCATCCCACCATTGCTCCATCATCAACCTCATAATTACCTAGTCATCAAATCGTTCACCCATTCCAGATATGGCCGAAGGCGTGCACATTGACATGGTAATAATGAGTAAAACGTTGCGTTGGCAATGTGGACTGGTAAAGAGGGGATGTTCAGTATACCCGATGCTTTATCCGCGCGTGTTTGTGCGTGTCGTGTTTAACCGTATCCCTAAGGCACCTTTAAACACCGGGAGAGGTGATTCAGGGCATCACCTAAAGCCACTGCAGTGCCTCTGACCGGGAGGTCCTAGGTTTGACCGCCTTGAGCAGGATTGTCGCCACTAGCTTGGCAGGTAGGTCGAATTCAATTGTTTTCTACAGAATCCTAGCGGCTTGCTGCTCTGATTGATAGTTTTCTCTGGTTTCTCCGATAAACACCAGGCGAATGCCGGAGCAGTACCCAAACAAACGGGCCATGGAGCACGCGCGATCTTTCCTACCTCTTCCTTGACGTATCCTCACCCCTTCTACACACATTTACGTGCCCTACACACATGCTGGAAGATCAGTCGGGAAATTATAGTTTGGCTCGGCTGGGGCGTTGCTCCGCTTCTGGGAGATACCTAGTTGGGGAAACCCCGCTAGCCAACGGTAGGTCAGCGTCAGGGAAGATAACTTCTACGATCAGAGAAAAAAAAATGCACTAAAGTTATGGATTAATAACCTTAGAGTTGACGCGCCAGGAATCACTTATCAATAAAAAACAAACTAGAAATTAAATGTAGACAATCGTGGGCAAGCGAGGCATGACTAGCCTACCTCACACTGGTTATAATCAGTCACCACTGCTCCCTGCTTTATTAATCGCACAAAGGTTTGCATTAAACTATACGATTAAAAGAAATGTTTATTATTTTATCCTCCTATTCGTATTCAATTTTAAGAGCTTATGTAAACTCTGTGAACATGTAGAGAATCGGATACACAGTGGTAGCTAATTGTGCATTCTCCAATCACGTTATTGTTTTGTCGTACGTTCCTAGGAGGAGAATTTGGATTCAATTAATAAACTTTATATTTTGCGACATATCTTTCTATACCACATACGTACTTATTTTTCAGCTTCCTACAATTTCAAATATAGCGATCTTGCTTTGCCGCAGTCGACTTGCGCTATGCTAACGCAAGTGGACCCATGGAAGTTCGTTTACGAAATCTCGCGTAAAAATGGAGGATCATATGGAAATGTATGGAAATGAACACCGTCACAATGGCTTATATTACAGACTTAATTAAATCGCCGAGAAGAATTTCCACGGAGAGTTCGTACTTAGCACTTCTGGGAGTGCACCAGATGGAAATAAGTGGTGGTTTCTTCCATACTTTTCCTTCTCGTGTATTTTCGTTGAGGTTGGTCGTATTGTGGTCCTTTATCTTAGCCTCTAGGCGCAACATTTTCCCCAAAAAGTAGCCTCGGGAATAAAGAGAATTTATGAGAAAGAATACTATGAATGAAGAACATTAACATCTCGTGATTACAGGGGAGGAGAAAGAAAATTTTTACAAAATTAGCTAGGAATTGTTTAGACTCAGATTTATAATCAATAAAATACTTGTCTCTAAAACTGTTTTATAAAACCATCGTTTCTGTTGTTATTCTCTGCACAATATTCACTAACTTACTCATATCACAATAAACATATTTTTTTAAATTTCGCATTGATTTAAGTTGATCATATAAATATTATATTATAGTTAAACATTACATTAATAATATTACATTCCTGAAATAAGTTTCATGAAGTTGAAAAGGAACATCAGTAGTAAATGATCATTATAACAGTCTTCCTTGGATCTTTGTTTACAAAAAGTAGCTGCCATAATGTGGTAAATCAGAATAGATTATTTTAACAAAATATTGATGCTTATTAAATTGGTTTGCAAATCGAGACTATTCTAAATATACCTAAAGGAAACACAACAAATGAAATTAAATGGCACAACAGTTCTGGACATAATGTATTCAGTGAAATTTTAGCCAATAAATTGAGAAGCGGGAAAACTGAATAGAGGAACACAGGTAGTTATCAGAATGTAATGAAAAGGATAGTTTTTGTAAATTGTAATATTGAAAAGAAATATCGCAGTTCCAATCGTATTCAGAAATAATAAACCGATGATAGGTGAATGAAAAACCGTATTAACGACCCTCCTATACTTCTATCCAGATAATCCTTCTAATGAATAATAAAATGTATGCTCACTTTGATGACCCAGCTATTTAGACATTTGTGCAGACTTATTGTAGTCATGAACTGAACCAACAAATTTACCAACGACTGAATGAACCAGGTCTAAAAAAATTAGAAATAATGTCAAGCTACACACACAAAATACATGGAGTCACGAGTTATTTGCAACAGGTTTTTAAGCACCATCTTCCGAAGTATCTATAAAGAATAAACGGCGGCAGCTGCAGCAGTATAGGAAATAGATCGCGGCTCCATCGATCTTCGCGAGCTGAGGGCTCTCGGGACACTTTTTAGATTTTCCGGTTTATTCCGCGCCCGCCGGCTCTGCGCAAAGTAGAGAAAATGAAACCGAGGAGACTCTTCTTATGGAAATTGCACCGAGGGACAAGGCGCTAAGGTCGAGGGCACGCTTGCATAATTCAATAGGGTTTTTTTTATTTTCTGAGTAACGAGATATGCAAGGGTACAGACTTTGGGATGGAAAAGCGAAACAGTCGCAACCGTTTTTCTACTTGCTTTACATGGATCTAGTTCATAAATGCGATATCGATACGAAATAATAAGGATCGCTTTTAACTTCTTAATCTTTGTTTGGGTGAGAGAATAAAACATTAATAAAGTAAATTTCACCAGCTGCCCTAATGTTTTTAATTTTATATTGTAATGCAAGTCGGCAACGAGATAAACAGACCTTTTCAACATGTAATGTGCCACGACAATGTAAATTGCTGAACATCACAGAATTTACGGAATAATGGGACAAAGTGCGCCTTATATTAATAATTTGTACAAAAGTAGGAAAACATTTGTAATTTTTGTGCAAGGTGATGAATAAAGTAATAGGCATTGAACTTTTAACGATGATTTTTAATATTTTAGTTTTTTGTATTATATAAATATTCAAAATTTGGTTGAATTTAATGTGTTAAATGTTTAGTAATTAAACAAAATGTTAATCAATTCTGTTTTTTATACAGACACCTGATGGTGAAAACAGAAAGATCCCCCAAATGTGTATAAAAAACGTCTTTTATGAATAAATAAAATATAATATGGCATGAATATGGTTCCTTTTGCATAATTCATGGCTGTCTTAAGTTAAATATACAGCGCATTACAATATAAAGTGAAAACAGTAAAACTGCCAACAGTGGTTACGGTAGAATGGGGATAAGTAATTTTCTTTATTACAATTCACTGAAGAACTAATCTGGAATTACTTAATATTTGGATTGTTAAAGTGCGTGAATTATAAAAATTCACAATGCATTGAATTATAGAAAAAATAATAATTAAAAATTCTGAAACAAATTACCACGCGATGATCGAAAAATTGCAGTGATTTGAGGAATGAGTCGTGTCAGTGTCGACTATCTACATACGATTCTCTCGCTGGATTGCGGTCTGAAAGTCCCGCGGGAACAATCTATAAATTGTGATGGACCTTGCTGCTGCAAAACCACAGTTTAAATTACAAACCCTTTGCACTGGGAAACAACAATTTTCCTCCGTTTCAGATTCATGTTAATGCACTTGACAATCAAAGCAAATGAACCTTAACTGCATGCATTCCCGAAAAGCAACATAGCGTTGTCATGTTGTTTTATTACTTTAATGAGGAAATTGAGTGAGCAAGAACTGGTTTACGCATGAGAGACAGTAATTTCGTATGTAAACTGCAAATGTGCATTCTTTAAATTATGTCACGAAAGCTTGGTTTTGGTTTAAAATTCGATTGCAAGATTCACAAGCAGAGTGGAGTGTTTCATTAACAAAAAGGTCTTGTGACCGCGTTGTAATAGAATTTTAGATTTTGCAATTTCATACTTATTCGAGGAGGATATTACGTTCGTCCTCTGTCAGTGAACCATATTTATATTACCGGAACCCCTTTCCAAACGTTGGTTATCAGTAACAGACATCCTGATTGCTTGCTTAGTGCTTCCGGGAGCGTTAACTGCTGAGACCATTAGTCATACGTGTAGTACACGTTTTCATCGCGGGAGATGGCAGGGATCTTCCCCCGCTGGCTGGCGTGATTCGACGCCGACCTACGGCGCCTTGCGGAGATTTTCCCCGACAAGGTATTGTGACGTCATGGATACTCACAGCGACCACAGACACAGAGCTTTCGTATAACAATATATTTATTAACAAAGAAAACAAAACAAATATATACACTTAATAATCTACTTACACCCTAGCTCTGATAGACCTACTATCCCCTGATCGCGGGAGCGATCCAAACCCGATTGAAGATGGTTTTGATTGTGGCATTCGCCACTCCTACTTTTGAAGCGCGCACAAAGCCTAGCTTCCGTGACCGGATGTCACGCTGGGACACAAAGTCCGTTCTGGCGCACCAACGGCTGGTTTGCCTCGATCGAAGGAGCGATCTTATCCGATTGAGAATCCGCGTGAATCGTGGCACTCAACCACTCTTCACCTCGGAGCACGCACACAGCATCGCTCCCCCGTGACCGCAGTCACCCAAGGACATAAAGTCCGCAGGCTTCGTCAACTAATGACTCCAGCCTCGCGAGCCTGGCTCGCATATGCACAGTCTTGGCGCCAAGTTTTGTGCACACGCACGAGGTTCTCCCACCGTCTCCAGAACCTGCCTACTGGCTCCGTACACTCTGTTATATAGGCGAGGCCCACGTGACCTACTACGTCACGCCACCCCCTCGCTTGTTATAACAGTGAAAAGCTTCTATAAGCCGGAAACTCCCAAAGCCTTGTGTCTCCCGTCTCCGCGTTCTTCCCTTTACGGAAAAACCCTTCTTCCTGTGGCGAGACTAATCCGCAACCAAGCGTCCCCAAATAGATGCCATGAGGCACGCTGGCTAATACGTTACAGTATCTTCCACCTGTGGGGTACCACCTCACTTGGTTTAAGCTTTCGGCTGGTCTCCCGGCATTTGAGGTATTGTTGTACTTGCAAGTGTGTGTGTGTGTGTGTGTGTGTGTGTAAGTAAGGATAGGAAAAGGAAGAGGAAGGAAATATCTCTCGCGATACGGGGCCCATTTGTTTAGCATACTGCTCCGGCATTCGTCTGGGTTTGATGGGAAAAGCCATGGGAAACTACCCATCGGAGCAGCCGGCCTGAGAATTCTCCTCCAGACTGCGGCAGAACTCAACCTAGCTGTGTAGTTAGGGTCGAAAATCCTCTCATCATCGGGAATCGAAACTTAGGACCTCCCGATAAGAGGCATTGCAGTTACATCAGTTGATGCCCTGAGACACCTTTGCTTGTTTGGTTACAACAAACATCTTATTCTCAAGTAAGGACCTATTGGTAAACAATTATATTCTTAGCCCTCGTGCTTGTAAAAATCCATTCACTTTTTATTTAACTGCAGATTTATTCTTTGCGGTGTGCGTATGGTAAGCCTTAGGGTATCATATTACAGTGCTGAATGATGATATAAAATTTGGGTGACATGGTTGAAAAATGAGCTCACATATTGTGAATAGTACGAAGAGTATAGGCATATATCTAAGTTTCTGTAGATTCGAATTTAAAAATATTATACGCAACACTACGCTAGGGTCTTTGGTCCAAGATTTCAAAACGTTCCGTTTTTAACCAGAGACCTAGGAGTTCCTCCAAAGACACATTCTTTTCTTGTTTCGTAAACAACTATTCTAGGTTTTTGGTGTGGAGTGGTTTGTCATTGAATTTCAAATTGTTATCACAAGGAGACATCTATTTCGTTGTTTCATAGCAATACGGTTGTTGCTGCAGTCTTGTACGTCTTCACTCGACTCACCGATTATTTTTTCCGTGAGTGTTACGTAAACATGGGGCCCGCAATGTCCTTATACACTTGTACACTCGTGACCAAGAAAGAAAAATTCTCAAAAACCAACGTTGCTATATGAGTTATTCCATATAAATAACTGATAAAAATAATATACTTATATAAAGTTCACTTCTTGGTGATATAAGATTATTAATTATCTATATCGAAGAAGTCTTCGCTATGTTCTTATGGATTTCACTTTCTTAGGAGTATCCAAGTCTCATAGCTTGCAGATACTTTTCTGATCACAACCTTTCAAGACAAAGTCACAGTAACCTCCCTTATCTCGTTTGCAACCAACATTCGCATTTCGAGGTTTGTTTTACATGATGTTCTATTTATTTTCAATTATTCATTAGATAATATCGCATGCTAAATGAAACGTATACTCATTTAAATATAAATAAATCTTATAGATAAGGTTGTGGAAGCAATCGTCTGTAATTTCATTACGTGTGATGACAAGCGGAAATAATGTATTCAGTCATACTTGTTTCGAAGTCGTTTAATTACTCCTCAATGGCCACGTTGCGTTTACATAATTCGTCAGACACTGGCGTGCGCTAGTGATTTCAGTCGCTCAAAATGGCGACTGCACAGCATCAGCGTAGAGATGTGAAGGTGGATCATAGCCGACTGTTAGTAAGGATCTTGGTGGAAAGAGATGGGTGGCTCTTACGCCTCGTATCCAGCTTTAGCCAATGAGCTTCAGGCAACAATTTGCGTCACATTAGTGGTAATTTTAGACGCCAAAATTATCACGTCATTGAAACAGATATATAGAGTACTTAATAAAATATTGCTTCCTTTATTTCAATTACACCTTTATCGTGTTATTTTTGGTTGTTCACGGTTGAAAATTGTCACTTTATGCCACTTTCAAAACATTTCTCAACACTTCTCGCTCTCTGTGCAACATGGCGACTACCGTCTGGTCTGTCTTTTTCAAACTAAATGCTCCTCGTGTTGTGGCCACATGGTACGTGCCGCACACTGGTGCTGCACAGAACGAGCAAAAATCAGTGCACGGGAGGAGCCAACTCGCCTCTTTCCACCACGCGTAGGATTGAAAAGCGCGGATGCGGAAATCGAGAAACGACACGAGCATCACCAATGATTCCTTCCTTGGACGCGGCGGTAGGTGTCGGGAAAGGCCGTCTGCTCCTGGCAGTAGCTCCTCCTCGTTAGGAGAAGCGGCCACGTCACGCGCTCCCGTTTCCGTTTTCGCCCGCTCCCCCCCCTCCCCCCTCCCGTTGCAGAGGTCGCGTTTCCCGCACGCCACACATCTGCAGTAAAAACAAACGGCGCGCGCCGCCGCTTCCACGCGCTGCTCGCCCGGCGCTTGTCGACGGAATAATAACGGTTATTTGCGCGCTTTTATGCGGCGAATGAAAAGAAGTCGCGACGCGTGCGTGTTTCGCCTACGTGAGTAATACTGGACTTGGGGTGAAAGGTTGCACGCGCATTTACGTGCCGGAACACGTGCATTTCCGAAGCGCCAAACGTGTATTGATAAAAAAAGCGCTCTCGCGAATGCTTCTGTTAAGCATTAACAATGAATTTAGTTTTTAATACAATAGTTATTTAAGATTCGAGGGATATAATTACATTTTGTTTTGCGATTAGGAAAGATTGCGACATGAGGCCGATGGGGAGAGTGGTATAATCATATCAGCAAAATAAAATCACTTTCAATAACGTGTGGCATACTCTATTTTTACATAGTCTTATTGACTTTCCTTTTGTTTTAATTGAAGAATACATGTCAATTAATTGGGTGTCATGGGTGTTTTGTTTTCTTTGCTGCTTTTACACTTTTTTCTGAACATTTGAGCATCATTCCACTTTTAGCATAAGTGCTAAAAATTGAAATTTTAACACAACATCACGCGCCCATGTCTTTAAATTAAAAGCTTTCAGTAGTCTAAAAGTATATACACTTTTATCTACCAAATAATGTAATAAGTATCAAAATGAATAAAAACTTGTGCTGATAAAAATGCACTCTTAAACATCTCTGTCTACGTTTTTATAGACTACCTTCAAACAGTGTGTTATACGAGGTTGCTTATACTAGGCATATAGAATGATATACAACCAGACTAAGCAGATGCTTAAGGCTCCAGCAGGCTAGGGGCCCCGATAATGTTTCGAAAAAAAAATTAGTTCATAATCAATGAAAACAAATTTTAATTCCCATAATCATTATATAAATAAATTATTGATTTAATTCAGATTTTAAAAAAAGAGAATTAATAAAAATTATTTTTCTGTACTACTAAATAAACAAAAAATGTTTTAATATATATATATATATATATA
>BOPP01000324.1:229764-245469 GCA_017312745.1 Gryllus bimaculatus | reverse complement strand
ACCCCGCCCCACCACCGCCAACGCCTTCGTCGACGCCGCAACCGCCATCGTCGCGTGGTGTGGTGCGCTGGCCGCTTGGTTCGCGCCGTCTCCCCGCACTACCCAACGATGTTGCCGGCCTCCCCTCAGGTCACAGGTTGACATTGTGTCGGCCCCCTGCAGCGCCTTGTCACGTGCCCTCTGTCGCGGCGGCGCCACGTGACCGGGTCTGCCGCCGCAATTGCCCCACAATTTGGCGGAGCAGACTGGAGTGCTTTCGACATTTGTCCTTTATTGATTATATTTATTCAGTCTTCTAATGAGTGAAGAACATATGAAATTAGATTGAGGATTGCAAACTAATGTGAACACTATAAGCCCTAAGTACGAAGCCCTATTATTTGCCCTAACTCGTGGTCTGCATTAGACACTCCAAATTTGAGTGAACAGAATTCTTTGTAAAGAATGACATTCAAGTCAAGCAATGAAAATAATATTTCAAATAGTAATAAGTATACTTTTGGTTGGTTTATTAGCATAACAATTTTGATATTGAGGATGATTGTACCTTCATATTATCAGTGCTACCACACTACCAAACTCTCTGTTTGGTGCAAACAAACAAATCTTCATTATTAATAAAGGATTTTGCTAATAAACTAATCAAGAGGATTATTTGTACGAAATATTTTTTTTCAAATTATTTTTTCTTGAAATAACTGGTATTTTGGTAATGTTTAACATAATTAGCTATTGATTTCGTAAACATTATTGGCACACTAGTGATTGATCTTGAAGTGTTCATTACACACACATACAAACAGAAAGCTGGTTGAGTTACTAAGAATGCATTCTTTCCCGCAATTGAAGTGCATGTGCAAATTAAAAAATAAAGAAGAGAGTTCAAAATATATAAAAGGAGGGGCTGGTAACTAGACGTTAAAAATATTATCCACATGTGATACAATGACTTACGAGCGTTCCTGAAATAGCTGATAAAAATATGGTGCGACTAAAAAAGGATGACATTCAAATTGTTCTTATATTTATTTTTCAAGAAAGCCTACTATATTTCTTTGCATATAATCCAAAAAAGGTAGTAAGACTGCAGCTTATTCTTGAAATTTATTTTCTGTTCGACAAAATGCATTCATGTTCGCGTATTTTATTATTTTATGCTTATGAAGAGATGTTAATTTTTTATATCAATTAAAATATATTTTTCACGTCAAATAGTATTGTGACACACGATTGATAATTTAACTGAACTTAAAATACTGAATGAATCATGCGACACGACACAATGGTAGAGAACATTAATCAAAGAGACTCATGACTGGACAGAAATGTAATGAAGTATATTTATTTTACTTTTCAGAGTTCATTTTTTCTTTTCCATTATTTTTAACACAGTGTTAGTTTGTCTTTTTCATAAGAGAACTGAAATGTAACTGCTAAAAACGTAATGATGATGCGTCAAATTCTCTACCAGAAATCGTGGGCAATTTGTCACTACTCGTCCGCCTTCCTCCCAATCACGTTTATGTACGTCACATAGCGCTTAGAGGCGCTCACGTGCTTATGCAATCCAGAATTCACAGCCCGATCTCCACGAAGAAAATGGTGTAAGTTGCGGAAATCAGGCTAGGGTGCAAGTGGAAAGAAGTAGTGAGTGGCGATATAGCAAAAAAGTAGTGGACGTTGAGAGAATAAGTGAGGGTGGAGGAGCGTTTGTATATGTGTGTGTTTCGATGGAAGTGTATGTGTGTATGGGTGCTCCTTGGCCATTGTGAGTGACTAGTGGAAACGAGACGGAGTAACGAAGAGTCGAGAAGCAGAAATTCCGGCCTATGTGCGGGTGTGATGAGCAGTGAGGGAGCGAGGGCGGCATGGTCCACAGGAGCAGGGAAGGTCGTGGCTGCGCGAAAAGAGGACGAGTGAAAGCTCATATGTGGACGCCCCGCGCTCTAGGCAGCGCACGCGTTGAGAGGAGCGGAGTATGTGTGAGGGGCGGCGGGCCACGCAGTACACATACGCCGCGTGTTCGCGTGTCCATCGGCTGCGTCAAATTCAGCGCAGCGTGCGGGCGTCCGGGGCTTTGCGGGCGATCGCGGCGGGGCGGGGTGGGATTCAGCGGGTGAAACGGCTCGGGGAGGGACGGGGCGGAACGAAACATGGGGGCGTGGAGAAGAGTGGGACGGGCAAAACGAGGCGATAATGGGTGGGCCAATAAGGGAGGGGCAGAGAGGGAAAGGACGGGGCGGGAAAGGGTTGGGCGGAATGAAAGGAAGAGGGTCCACTAGGGGCGGGGAGGGACTGAGCGGGTGGGATGGGTCGATAGGAGGGGGGACGGGACATAGAGGGATGAAACATATCGGAGTGGGGTGGGTTCGAGCGGTGTGGAGCGGTCGAAGCGGTGCGAGAATGGGTGGGCGGATGGAGTGGGACAGGAAGAGACGCGATGAGACGAGGAGGATCGGGTAGGGATAAAGTGAGTGAGATGCATCGTTATGGGAAGTGAGGCGACGGGATATAGCGGGATGGAACACAGCGGAGTGGGGCGGGTTGCGGCGGTATACGTCAGGCGAAACGTGGCGAGAATGGATTGGCTAATGGGGCAGGACGGAGCAGGGCACAAGGAACTGGATGAAATAAGGAGGGGCGGGGAGGGAATGCGTGGAAAGGGAGAAGCGAGGAGTGGCGGAGGCGGAGTGGGTGTCGCAGGGCGGCGCGCGTGAGTCGGTGGAGAGGGTCCGTGTGGGAATAGACAGCGCCCGCGGCTACCGCATGCAGATGCACACTGCACTGCCAAACTGCGACCCGGGTGCGACCGCTCGCCGCCACCAGGTACTGCGTCCGCGGGCCTGGTCGCATGCGAACTTTTCCCACAAGAGCAAATGGAGATCAGAGGGCAACCGTGAATAGTGCACTGTAGGATGGGTCTTACGAGGGCTGCTCGGATGAGAGTACTCTCTTCCACAATCTGCAGCTGTATCCTATGTTCTGGATTTTAAGGTACTGTAGTGCGCATAATTGGCGAAGCACCAGATTCTCTACGTAAATAGCGGTTTGTTGACCTTTCCTGATGCTCCGAAGCCCGCTTCTCTCGCTCTCCCATCCACTGCTCACGGCAACCACAAACATGCTGATATTTCCAACTCTCTCATCTATCTCATCTTACTCCCTCTGCATTGCCAACGCTCGTGCACTTTACCTTAGGAGCGTCTCTTTTTCATTTCCCTATTTTTCGAGGCATAAATATTGTATTCTTTTTTTAAATTATATTTATTGAAGGTCGTTTTTTAACAACAAAGGTATTCAGCGACCAGAATTAGTTATAACAATGGGTTACATTACAAATTATTTCATCTGACAACTTTTAACATTTTATCATATTTCTACCCAAGATTGTATTACATTAATGTCAAATTTTATATTATATTATCTTACTTAAGTTCACAATTTCTAGCAATTTCAGTAATTTACCACATCCGTCTGCAGAGCCGAACAATTAGTATACGTTTGTGTCTAATTTCATTAAGTTTCTTTCCTTAGGAATACCGGGGCATTTTAGGATATTATTGTTGTACTACATATAGAGCATGGTTCTGGGTTGAGTCGTAGTCTAGTGATGATAACTCGTCTTTTATGATAGATTTTTGAGAGGGCTGGATCCAGTACGGAGTTCCTAACAAGATATAGTTTTGATGAATGTATGGTGTAACAGGATGTATTAAAGAGCTTTGTATTATTTTTTGTAAGCACCGGATATCGAAATGAAAATTACATTCTACATATTAGTATGCACTGCCCTGAGGAAGCCTGCGACATTTCAGGCAAAACGTCGGCCTCCCAGCCAACGCGGCGTCTCCCGGATACCCAAGAATTTATGGATTCGATCCGCGGAAGCTTACATGCTTCTACATATTAGTTTCAAAAGTTTTTAATACTCTCAGTATTCTATAAATTTAATGTTTTTTTAGTGGTAAGGTTGCTTTCGATACCTTACTAATATCTATCGAATATTATGATTGGAAATCAGGAAATACGCAAGACACATTTCATTACTAAAAGAATTAATGAGATGGCAACATTTGGTGTACGTGTTCATGAATAAAATGAATCTGTTAGTAGGATGTAAATTTGGTATGCGTATTTCTGCACTGAAGTGAGACGATGGAACAAAAACCAACAACTAAATTTCCTCTTTGAGTTTTAACAAATGTTAATATATGTAAATACTGTATGAAAGTGCCTCCCGAGGAATAAATTATAAATGGTATTTACGGTGTCCTCCAATATTATAGCGACCAACTTTATATGAATGCTTTACACTGATACATTTTAAACTTTGCGAAATCTCTATTGAAAGTAAATCATAAAATAAAAGTGCTATTAAAAGAAAGATTATAAAAGAATAAGAAAGTTAGATCTTAATATTATTTTTAACTAGGCCAATTAACGAAGTAAAGATAATGTAATTGGCGTACATATAAAACCGATCTCATTTTTTCTTTCTACTTTGGTAGTCACAGAAACAACACTCATTACATTTAACAAGTCAATTTAAGAAAAGCCTTTTGTGTATTAAATTTCCAAGGCCTGTGAGACGCATCCAGTTCTGTCACCCAGTGCTTCCAGCCTCTAGTTTTCTCGCCTGAAAACCACTTCAGTCGACGTCTTTCGTCAACTCGACTCGCCAACACGAGGTGGGTCGGACGGCGCGCTTAAAAAGCAGGTTTCAGCCTCTTCCCTCAAAGCACAGATTGGAAACTAAACGTAGAATAATTAAAGTTTTCTAGAGGGAGTTTAGGGTTAAAACAGAGCGTTTTACACTGCAATGATTTGCTTGTCGTGTTAATATAATAATGTTGTAAAAATAAATTGCATTTATTATATTCATGTACATATTGTCAATTAACACGTGCGTCCGATGACTGCGAAAAATCTCAAAGGGAATATGATCTGCGCTGTCCGGGTGGCGGCGCGTCGAAGGCTGAGGTGCCGACGTTTCGACGGACATATCGCGGTCCTCTTCAAGGCTGTAGTCGCAGTACGAGCCTTGAACAGCACCCGACAGCCCTAATAATGACTCTGGCTTCGGAAACCTACGACATCGAAGGGAATATCCCGAACGAGGATAGATGGCCAAGCCAACACCCGGTGCTATGGCTGCGTTTATCCTACATCATGTAACTAACCAACAATCTACTAAACTTCCCTTACATTTTGAAACAATTTCAATTACTCTCAAAAAGATGGACTCAAAAATGCGCGCGAAGAGATGAAAATTGGCAATTGTCGCAGTTCACAGTCTGCGGCAGAAATGGAAATACCGCCGCCGTTGTTAAACGCACTGCTTCTAAAATCAAAATTTAAGCGTACTACGGACAAAAAATAAGAAGAGTGGGTCGGCAAGTGAATCACAAAGAACAGAGTGAATCACAAGAAAATGCATTTATGCATAGTTTTTTATAATGTGTCTACCTTCCTAACTTTTACGAGAGGAAATGTATTATGTTAGACATTTACTCTTTCCTAACGAGTTTCAAAATTTGAAGCGCATCCGGCAGGTAGAGCTGGCCGGCCCGATGTCCTACAAACATGAACGTACGAAAAAGGAGAGGGTAGAGAGACTTGGTCCCATTGAAATTTTTGGATAATATTTGAATATTTTTTTAATACTAAAATAGTTATTTATGCACCAAGGACGTTATAAAGGTACTAATGATCGAGCGGCAGCCCCAGGGCTTTTTGTCACCCAGAACCATTAAAACCGGTTAAAGGCCCTGGTACATACATGATTTTATTTTTACCTAATTTTAATTATTTATATTTACTTATTTAATAATTAACTATTTGTAAACGTGACTCAATTTGCTCGAATGATTAGTTTTGCATTTTACTCCTTTGTGGTTTCTATCTGAAAGAGAGTTGATGGGAATGATAACAGGAACAGAAAAGATAACGCACCGCCCTTTGGCTGGAAGAAACACTTTATTTTTAATATGTTTGGATTTCGGCTCACTGTGCCCCGTCGCCCTAGTGCCGCAGTCCCGGGTGCCGGACAGTGGTGTGGTCGAAGCCGCTGTCACGCCGCGGAAGCGGCCCATCTTCGTTACGCGCGCTCGCCTTTTTGGCTCCGAACGATTTTATCGCTTCCGCTCCGCACGCGCTATCAGATCCGCAAACGAACGACCCCGCGGCGGCCTGCGTGCTAGGCGCTGGGCGCAGGCTGGGCGGCAGTGGGGCTCGGAGTAGAGTGCGGGGCGCATGTGGCAGCTTGACAGAGCGCGAATCGTGCGTGATGCCTGCGTGGCACGGTGGTATGATTTTGGTAAACAAGGTGGGAAGGCGAGGGGCAAATAGGGGCATAGAGGAACGATGGTTGGCGGTGAAGGGGAGAGGCATGGTGGGTGTGGCGAGGCAAGGCTGGGTTGTACGGGCGATTCTGCAATCAGCTTAAATCTGCTAGCGGAAGTGGCGCGTGACCAGAGGAAAATACTGCGAGAGAACGGACGTGGCGTGTGGAAGCTTCGTGCAAGTGCAGTGCTAAGTTGAGGCAGGAGGCAGGCCACAACTTTACTCATTACTTAGCGAAATTGATAGTAACAATAAATAAGAGATGCAATTGGTATATCGTTCTGATAGGGACAATATTAATACAATACTGCGAACCAATAATACATTTCTAGATAAATTATTCTGTGTTATTGACAACAAAAAAGGACGGGGTTAAATTTTTCACGTTTTTGAAGGTGCAATGAGGAGCAGGATAAAATCAGGAACAAAAATTTTCAATGGAAGTAAGATTTGTAAGAAATTACAGGAAAATATTTTCAGAACTTATGCCTATAGTCATTAATTATTGATTTCATTATATATATATATATATATATATATATATATATATATATATATATATATAAAGTATATTAAATGTTATTTTTTAAATGCTTCATAATTACTACTACGGTCGTTAAAGACCACGTGTAATTTTCTAAAGAGTAGGAGATGATGATTATGGATGATGATAAATAATGTTGAAATGAGATAGAGAAGAAACAGGAGAACTCCAAGAAACTTTCCGAGAGCTTTCTTTGTCCTCCACAAATTACGCATGAATTGGCCAGAGAATGAAATCAGGATCTTGCGGTGGGAGGCGTATGCTTTTACAGCGCACTAAGGACGAGGTCTCTAAGAGAATAGCGAACATCAATTGCGTAGCCATAGCGAAATCTTGGAATTATGACGCAATCTCATTGGAAACATGAACGTTTTGATGTAATTGCAAACAATACCATATTCGGGCATTGGCAATTAGTGATGTATCTTTTGGATAAGCTGAGTCAACATTTGGTAAATACAAACACTAACGTCATTTATAAAATAGTGAATATTTTCAAGACAAAGAACTGATTGTTGGAGGTAACAAAAATCACAATTGGATATGACATGCATTGCCAGATGAAGAATACATTTCAAGAATACACGTAGAAGGCAAAGTGGGTAAGAAGACGAGAATAGAAGAGGTAGGCAATTAACACAAACATGAGACCATCTTACGAGAGAAGTGCGAAATAAAGAGATGAAGAAAGAATCAATGAACAGAGTACAATGAAGGCCCCAGCAATCTGCTCAAAAACAGAAAACTCCATGATGATGATCACGACGATGATGAGTACTATAATGGTGATAAAAGAGACAGTTGACGGGGGCAGTGAGCAATAGAGACGAAGAGCTCACGAGAAGAGAGAGGGGCTCAGGGTCCGCCGTTCCGTCCAGCGAAGGCAGCCGGCCGAAGGCAGCGCGCAGCGCGGGGGGGCGGCTGGAGTTGGACGGCGCGTTTTTTAGCCGTGCAGCCCCGGCGTAATCTCGGTGTGATATACGCTGGCGGCGGCCGGCGCCCCGCGCCCATAACTTACCTGCGACTTCGCCGCCGCCCAGTCAGCACCGCTCCCGCCCGCCCACGCCCGCCTGGCCGGCCGAGCAGCTCGCGATACAGCCGGCGACTAGCCTCGCGCTGTTGCCGACGTGGCTGCCGTTGCCGCTACGTTCACTGACCCGCCCCCCTCGTCCCGTCGAAATTCCTATACCCAATCCGCCACCGTCCCCACCACCACCCCTGCCATCGTCCATGTCGCCCACCGTCCGTATTACCGTCACTTTTCCATCCCTGCTCCCCCGCATCCGTACCTGCTTATAGATGCTGCCCCCACTCCCTTCTTGCCATGCCTCTATCATCGTCCATTTAGTCTATCGCTCCTATCACGTCCTCCCATTCCCGTTCCCTCGCATCCGTCCGCCCCCCTGCACTGCCCGGTCCACAGCCCACTCCCGCTCGTATTCCCGCTCCGTCACCATTCCCGCCTCGCCCCCGTTTTCCCCGCCGTCCCCAGACCCGTCTCCGCCTACGTCCCATCCTCGACCTTACCACGCCCCTTTTCCACCCTAATCGCAATCCCTGTTCCAACCGCACCTGCCCCCTCTCTCGCCCGCGTCCCCAGTTCCGCCCCGCCTCCATCCCAACCTCTGCCTCACCTCCAACACCACCACCACCCACACCAGCTCCTCTGCCATCGGCAGTGCCAACGCCACCACCAACTCTATCGACATCGCCGCCGCCTAGGCGCTGCGAAGCAACTCAGGCACGGGCGCGCTCTTCCTTGACGCCTCTGTTCTTAGTTCCCTCCAAAGACATGTGAAACAATTACCGTCAGGTGCGTCACAATAATCGATTGTTAATCACACAACAAAATACACACCGTTACTTTGACGACTTCGAAAGTATAGTTTTCAAAATTTGTCATTTTAACTCTCCTAGCGTCGTAAGTGTTGATTTAGATGACGAGGATTTTATTATTGATTCACTAAAAGACTTCAGTGAATGATAAATAAATAATGTGATTGCAGAAATTTAAACTACTATTAATTGGTCTCGATTTGATGAACATGCTTACGAACGTCTGCCCGAAATTATAGCCTTACTGTAGCTGAGACTTCCTAGTCATCGAAAATGTCATGTGTGTCTTTCTTGAGAGCTGATGCCCCATCCATTGCCTTCCGTAGGATAATTGCCGGAAGCTTCCACTTCAGGAACTATATGCTTTCGCCCCTTCAGGAGTGAATTTTCGGCTCGCAAACTTTCACGAGACCCGCCACCCGTCATTCGCCAGCGGCTACCCGCCACCGGCTACCCGCCACCGGCTACCCGGAAGGTCACACGCATGACGCGTGAGAGGAGGGAGGATGTGTGAGGGGCGAGGGGGGGAGGGGCGGCGGGTTGGCGCAGTACACATACGCTGCCGTGTTGCGTGTCCATCCGGCTGGCGGTCAAATTCAGCGCGCGTGCGGGGGGCGTCCGGGGCTTTTGCGGGCGATCGCGTCGGGGCGGGGTGGGATTCAGCGGGATGGACGGCTCGGGAGGGACGAGGCGGAACGAAACATTGGGGGCGTGGAGCAAGAGTGGGGACGGGCAAAACGAGGCGATAATGGTGGGCCAATAAGGGAGGGGCAGAGTGGGAAAGGACCGAGGCGGGAACGGGCGGGGGCGGAATGAAAGGACGAGGGTCCACTAGGGGCGGGGAGGGACTTAGCGGTGGGAACTGGGTCGATAGGCGGGGGACGGGACATCGAGGATGAAACATAGGCGGAGTGGGGTGGGTTGAGCCGTGTGGAGCGGGCGAAGCGGTGCGAGAATGGGTGGCGGATCGAAGTGGGACGGAAGAGACGCGATGAAGACGAAGGAAGGATCGGGTAGGGATAAAGTGAGTGAGATGCCATCGTTATGGGAAAGGAGGGAAACGGGATATAGGGGATGGGAACACGCGGAGTGGGGCGGGGTTTTGCGGCGGTTTGAGTCGGGCGAAACGGGGCGGAGAAATGGATTGGGCTAATAGGGGGGCCCCAAGGGAAACCGGGGGGGGGGGAGCAGGGCACAAGGAACTGACGAAATAGGAGGGGCGGGGAGGGAATCGGGTGGAATAGGGAGAAGCGAGGAGTGGCGGAGGGGAGTGGGGTGTCGCAGGGCTGCGCGCGTGAGTCGGTGAAGAGGGTCAGGTGGGAATAGACAGCGCCGCGCGGCTACCACCGTTGCAATGCAGATGCACACTGACTGCCAAACTGCGACCCGGGTGCAGACCGCTCGCCGCCACCAGGTACTGCGTCGCGCGGCCTGGTCGCAGCAGAACTTTTCCCACAAGAGCAAATTGAGAGCAGAGGGCAACAAGTGAATAGTGCACTGTAGGATGGGTCTTACGAGGGCTGCTGCGGATGAGAGTACTCTCTTCCCAATCTGCAGCTGTTATCCTATGTTCTGGATTTTAAGGTATTGTAGTGCGCATAATTGGCGAGCAGCCGATTACTCTACGTAAATAGGCGGTTTTGTTGACCTTTCCTGATGCTCCGAAGCCCGCTTCTCTCGGCTCTCCATGCACTGCTCACTGGCAACCACAAACCATGCCTGATATTTCTAACCTCTCTCATCCTATCTCCATCTTACTCCCTCTTGCATTGCCAACGCTCGTGCACTTTACCTTAGGAGCGTCTCTTTTTCATTTCCTATTTTTCGAGGCATAAATATTGTATTCTTTTTTTAAAATTTATTTATTGAAGGTCGTTTTTTTAACAACAAAGGTTATTCAGCGACAAGTATATAACATGGGTTACATTAGACAAATTATATGCATCTGACAACGTTTTTTACATTTCATCACATATTTCTACCATGATTGTATTACATTATTATACAAAATTTTTATATTAATATTAATCTTACTTAAGTTCACAATTTTGTATGGCACTTCAAGTATTAGCACATGCGTCTGCAGAGCCGAAACAATTAGTATAACGTTTTGTGTCTAATTTAATTAAGTTTTCTTTCCTTAGGAATACACCGGGACATTTTAGGATATTATTGTTGTACTCCCGTATATAGGGCATGGTTCTGGGTCGAATGTTTTAAATATGTTACAATATTACAGATTAAAGTGATCAAGCCGTAAGTCTAGTGATGAATAACTCTTCTTTTTAAGGCAGATTTTTTGAGAGGGCTGGATCCAGTACGGAATTCGCTAAAAGATAATAGTTCTGATGGTTTTAAATTTCCATTGAGGGTCCGCCAATTTTAAACAGGCATGTATTTAAAGAGCTTTGTATTATTTTTTGTAAGTACCTGGCATAGAGAAATGTAAATTACATTCTTACATATTAGTATTCACTGCCTGAGGAAAGCCTGCGACATGCCAGGCGAAAACGTCGGCCTCCCAGCCAAACGACACGGCGTCTCCCCGGATAGGCAGAGAATTTAATGGATTGAGCCCGCGGAAGCTTACGTGTGCTTCTACATATTAGTTCAAAAAGTTTTTAATACTCTCGGTATTCTATAAATTTAATGCTATTTTTAGTGGTAAGGTCGTTTTCTATACTGACTAACAACGATCGAAATATGATGATTGGAAATTCAGGAAAATACGCAAGACATTTATTACAAAAAGAATTAATGAGGTGGGCAACATTTGGGTGTTCGTGGTTCACCAGAACTAAAATTAATCTGTTAGTTGGGATGTCAATTTTGTATGGCGTAGTTCTGGCACTGAAGTAAGACGATGGAACAAAAATGGAACAACGTAAATTTCTCTTGTGATTTTCAACAATGTTAACTATATGTAACCACTGTAGAAGTGCCTCCGCGAGGAAATAATTATAAATGGATTTACGGTGTCCTCCAACATTATATGGCGACCAACTTTTATATGAATGCGTTACAAACCTGATAAATTTTAAAAATTGCGGTTATCTCTATTGAAAGTAAATCTGAAATCAAAGTGCTACGAAAAGAAAGATAAGATAATAAGAAAGTTTTCTCTAACAATTTTCCGTTAACTAGGCCAATTAACGAAAGTAAGGAATAATATAATTGGCCATACCATATAAAACGATCTCATTTCTTCTTTCTACTTTTGCTCGAATGATTAGTTTTGCATTTTACTCGTTTTGTGGTTTCTATCTGAAAGAGAGTTGATGGGCATGATAAGCAGGAAGCATGATAAAAGGATAATCGCGCGATCTCTGTGGCTGCGAAGGAACTCTGTTCTATTTTTGAATTATTTGTTTTGGATTTCGGCTCTCTGTGCCCGTCGCCGGCAGTGCCGCAGTCCCGGGTGGCCGGCGAGCTTGGGTGGTCGAAGCCGCTGTCACGCCGGCGGAAGCGGCCCATCTTCGTTCACGGCGCTCGGCCTTTTTGGCTCCGAACGATTTTTATCGCTTCCGCTCCGCACGGCGCTATCAGATCCGGCAACGAACGCCCCGCGGCGGCCTGCGTGCTAGGCGCTGGGCGGGCAGGCGGGGCGGCGGTGGGGCGCGGAGGTAGAGTGGCGGGGCGCATGTGGGCAGGTTAAGACAGGGAGCGGCGATCGGTGCGTGATGCCTGCCGTGGGCACGGTGGTGAGATTTTTGGCTAGAACAGAGGTGGGAAGGGCGAGGGCAAATTAGGGGGCATAGAGGACGGATGGTTGGGGCGGTGAAGGGGGAAGAGGGCAGGGTGGGTGTGGCGAGGCAAGGCTGGGTTGTTTACGGGCGATCGCAATCAGCTTAAAATCTGCTAGCGGGAAGTGGGCGTGCCGAGAGGGAAAATCCCTGCGGAGAGACGGACGTGGGTGTGGAAGCTTCGTGCAAGTGCAGTGCAAGGTTGAGGCAGGAAGGGCAGGCACACTTTTTACTCATACTTAGCGCATGATCAGAAACCAATAAATAAAGATGCTCTAAGTAATACGTTTATGATGCACAGATATTAATCAATACTACGACCAATCATGTTTTATGTAAGTAAATTTATTTCTTTGTGTTATTGACAACGAGAAGGACGGTGTTCAAATTTTCACACGTTTTTTGAAGGTGCACGAGGAACAGAATAGTCAATCAGGAACAAAAATTCAAATGGAAAGTAGAGATTCTGTAAGAAAAAACAGGAAAATATTTTCAAAGAATTGTGCCTATAGTCACTAATTATTGATTTCATTATATTACAGTTTAGAAATGTTTATTTTTTAAATGCTTAAATAATGTACTCCTACGGTCGTTAACCGACCAAGTGTTATTTTTTAAAGATAGCGAGGTGGGATGATGTATGAGGTGAATGATAATGACAATGTCTGAAATGAGATGGAGAGGAAACAGGAGAACTCCAAGAAAATTTTCCGGAGAGCTTTCTTTGTCACCAACAAATTATGCAATGAATTGGCCAGAGAATGAAATCAGGATCTTGCGGTGGAGGCGTATGCGCTTGCTTTTACAGCGCACTAAGAACGAGGTCCCTAAGAGAATAGCGAAAACATCACCGCTGAGCCATAGCGAAATTTGGATTTTATGACGGCTATCACATTGGCAATATGAAAGTTTTGATGTAATTGCAAACATTTCATATCGGCATTGCAATTTGGTGATGTCTTTTTCGATTAAGCTGAGTCAATAACATTTGGTGAACACATACATTAAGCGTCATTTAATAAAATAGTGATATTTTTAAGACAAATGAATTGATTGTGGGAGGTAACAAAATCACATTGGGTAAGGCATTCATTGCCAGATGAAGAATGCATTTTTGAGAATACATGTCGAAAGTGGGTAAGTAGACGAGAAGACATAGAGGTTAGGCAACTACAACAACGAATGAGACACCTTCCGAGAGAAGTGCGATGTGAATGAGTTGAAGAAAGAATAATGAACGGAGGAACAATGGAGCCACTCAATCTGCCTCAAAAACAGAAAACCCTGTGATGATGATCCGACGATGAATGGAGTCGATAATGGAAGAGTAAAAAGAGACAGTTTGACAGGGCAAGTGAAGCAATAGAGCCCGAAGAGCTCACGAGAAGAGAGAGGGGGCTCAGGGTCCGCGTTCCCGTCCAGCGAAGGCAGCCGGCCGAAGGCAGCGCGCAGTCGCGGGGGGGGGGGGGCGCTGAGTTGGCCGGCGCGTTTTTAGCCGCGCAGCCGCCGGCGTAATCTCGGTGTGATATACGCTGGCGGCGGCCGGCGCCCGAGCCCATAACTTACCTGCGACTTTCGCCGCCGCCCAGTCAGCATACCGCCTCCGCTCCGCCACGCCCGCTGGCGCGGTCCGAGCAGCTCGCGATACAGCCGGCAACTAGCCATCGCGCTTGTTGCCGACGTGGCTGCGGTTGCCGCTACGTTCATTGGACCCCCCCTCGTCCCTCGAAAATCCCTATAGCCAATCCGCACACCGTCCCCACACGCACCCCTGCCATCGTCCATGTTTGCCGCACCGTCCGTTATTACGTCACTTTTCCATCCGCTGCTGCCCCCCTCCGTACCTGCGCTATAGATGCTGCCCACTCCCTCTCGCCATGAGCCTCTAATCATCGTCCATTTTATTCTGGATCGCTGCCTATCACGTTCGCTCCATTCCCCCGTTCGCTCGCATCGTCCGCCCCTCTGCACTGTCCGGTCCATCAGCCCACTTCCGCTCCATTCCCGCCCGTTCCAATTTCCGATCCCCGTCTCCGTTTCGCCCACAATGTCGTCCGTCACCCATCCCC
Source organism: Gryllus bimaculatus (assembly GCA_017312745.1). Taxonomy (NCBI): domain Eukaryota; kingdom Metazoa; phylum Arthropoda; class Insecta; order Orthoptera; family Gryllidae; genus Gryllus; species Gryllus bimaculatus. The sequence goes on along the minus strand of BOPP01000324.1, from coordinate 230,935 downwards.
CTCCGTTCACCCTTGTTCTTACCACGCCCCCTTTCCACCTACTCGGCAATCCCTGTTCCAACGTACCTGCCCCCTCTCTCGCCCGCAGTCCCAGTTCCGCCCCGCTCCATCCCAACCTCTTTGCTCAGCTTCCAAGCACACACCACCCACACCAGCTCTCTGCCATCGGCAAGTGCCAACGCCACCCGCACAACTCTTATCGACATCGCCGCCATCCTAGGCGCTGCGAAGCAACTCAGGAACGGGCGCGCTCTTCTGCACCGCCTCTTGTTCTCAGTTTCCCCTCAAAGACACGTGAAACAATTCCGCGGTCAGGTGGCTCAAATCTCGATTGTTATCACACAACAAAATACACACCGTTACTTTGACGACTTCGAAAGTATAGTTTCCCACCAAATTTGTCATTTAACTTCTCTAGCGGTCTAATGAGTTGATTTAGATGAACGAGGACTTATTAGCGATTCCACTAAGAACTTCAGTGAATGATAAATAAATAATGTGATTGCAGAAAATTTAACCTACTATTAATAGGCTCTCGCGTGATAACATTCTAGAACGTCTGCCGCCAAATTATAGCCTTACTGTAGCTGGACTTCCTAGTCATCGAAAATGTCATGTGTTGTCTTTCTTGAGAGCTGATGCACCATCCATTGCCTTCCGTAGGATAATTGCCGGAAGCTTTCCACTTCCGAAACTATATGCTTTCGCCCCTTCAGGAGTGATTTTCGGCTCGCAACTTGCACGAGACGCACACCGTTCATTCGCCAGCGGCTACCCGCCAGCGGCCTACCCCGCCAGCGGCTACCCGCCACCGGCTACTCCGCCACGCGCTTTACCAGCCACGGCTACCCGCCCACGCGGCTACCCGCCAGCCCGGGCTACCCGCCACAGCTTACCCGCACCGCTTACCCGCCACCGGCTACTTCACCGGCTCCCGTCACCCACTAACCCCGCCACCGGCTACCTGCCACCGGCTACCGCCACCGGCTATCCGAGCACGGCTATCCGGGGGGGACAAAAAACCGGCTATGCCGACAGCCGGCTATCCGACACCGCTACACGCCACGGTATGCCGCCAGCCGACTATCCGCCCCCAGTTTATGCTCAACGCAGGTATGCACCACCGGATACCCCGTCACCGGCGCCCGCATTCTACCGGCCGTCACTCGCG
>BOPP01000324.1:172726-229739 GCA_017312745.1 Gryllus bimaculatus | reverse complement strand
CGCATTCTGCCACCCGCTGTGCACCGCTCGCCGCCCGCCACTTGCCGCGCGGCTACCGATGCCCTCGGTAGCCATGCATTACCCGCAGCCCTTTCACTCACTGTCCTTCACAGCTCTCCTCCCCGCCACTGCCCTCCTTGCGCCTAACCCGTAGAGGGCGGGGCAGAGATGGGTAAGGGGAGGGCAGGAGCCGGGCGGGCGTTTGCTCTGGGCGAGGTGCTAATGGGCGCTCAAGCTGGCGCGTTGCAGATGTTTACCGCTGTCGACTGTTCCGCAGGGCGCGCGCGGGTCGACCGCGGGGGCGGGCGGCGGTGAGCCGGGGCGAGGGCCCGGGTGATGGACGGCTGGGCCCGAGTTGGCCGCCGTTAAAAACTCGCTTTAAACTGCGATGCATCACTCGCGCGGGCGCCCGATGGCAGGGCAATGCCCGCGCCGGGATTGCCTGGCGGGGGGCTCCCTCGAGCGGGTCTGGGCTTCGGGTCCCTCTTGTGGCCGTGTTCTTCACCGCAACTCTCGAGATTACTTTTGCTACGCGTCGTCAATCTGTGTTATCTATCACGTCTCTTTTCACGTGGCAGTCTCTGACCGCCTTCTCATGGTCAGGATTTTTACCTGTTCTGGCTAAATTGATCAACTCATCTGTCGTGATGTCTTTCAGCATTTCTTCTTCCCACTTTCCATGAGAGCATAGGTTCAGAAAGAATGCCTTATAACAAGTTTTTTTGTTGTTTAAGCTCGCATCAACATCTAGATCATTAGCAACCACTATTGCATTTAACGGTATGGTAACTGTGAAGATGACATGATATGGTGATGATAGGTGGTGACTGGATGTACACAAATTCAACCAAGTCCGATGTGGGACTCGAACAGGCGATCCTTCGGTTCGAGATAGCTATCGCACTACTGCCTTAACGATCTCGTTAATCCGGACCGGCTAAAAAAATATTTAGTTATAAGTTAAATAGGTATATACTTTGGGGATATATACAACCTACAATAGCATGAAAACTGATACAGAAAGTTTGTAAAGAACATCTAGTAAAAAAGTCTGGATTATTATTACGTTATGTTTTTCCAACTATAATCCGCTGTTCTCTCAATTGAACTATCGACAAAAATGTAAACGAAATTCAATGAAAACTCTTAACATTTAAAATAATGATGTAAACTGCATTAATAAGAAGATTTATTTCGGAGTTATATTCACTGATTTATACGTAATATTTTTCAGAGGGTACCATTTACTCATCTCATGGTCATGATCACCTGTTTCCACCTCCCTTTGAAGATTCTTCGAAAAAGTACTGGACCTTAATTGAGAATGACACCCAGTTTCCTCCCACGGACAGTGACAAGTGTTACTCTTTGACAGTGCCCTCAATGAGCCAGATTTGCTGCTCAGAATTGAATATCTTATTTCGCATATCCAAGAAATACAAATTTTCAGAAAATATATGAATTCAAATTCAGCCTGTTATTCCAAGATTGGATTCAACAATTTTTCGATACTTATTAAGGTTGGAGAAACTCAATGTTTTAGAACAGTAATTGACAGCTTGATGGAAAAGTATCTTAAAATGTATATTAAAAGCAAAACTAGAAGTGAAAAAACCGAAATGGAGAGACGCCTCTCTGGAAATAAGGTCTTCAATTCATCTGAAGCCATTTTGGAGATGAAATGTAGGACGTCACGCTGAGCACTGAAAATTCATTTTTCAACTTTTATATTTTTTTATTTTTTCACTCTGAGTTTGGATTTAACTTTCAGAAGGGAAGGAACTTTGAAAATTAATGATGCTTTAAATTTCGTCAGAGTTGGGCCCATTTCATGAATTAATGTCATGTTGAATGAGTCAGGTTCTTGGAATGATGAAATGTGGCATCAGTAATGATAAGGTGGCTATCCTCAGGCCAATGCGAGTCTCGAAATAAACCCTTTACTATTTTTTTTAAAATTTCATACTTAGATATCTTCACTAAGAGAAGTTTGCATTTGTGACTTAGAGGAGAAGGGAGAGCGTTTGTGGGAAAAGGGGGGCAAATAACTTTATGAAATAGTGTTTGCGAAAGGGATCTTTGGGAAACTGGATCTAATACGTGATGGATAATGTGAGTTTTAGCCGAGATTGAATATTGGAGTGTTGGGGCATGCTGGGAGGAGAGAGTAATATTTTTGAGCGGTTTGTGAGATAAATTCTGAGAGGAGAGGTACTTAAGATAAGATTAATTTATTTGAACTGCAAATGGGCATAACCCGGTGGCAGCTAATTACATAAATAAGATAATACAGCTAAAAAGCAAATTATATAATAATAATATTAATAATAAAAATAAAAATATTATAATACTGTCTAATTCATAAAACATTTAAAATTACCTTAAAAAAGAAATATCGTAACACCTTTAATCACTTCCTACATTATTTCTCCATTCTACACTGCACGAACCTCACTTCACAATATACTACTGACGTAAATAACATGCTATTGCTATAATATCTCTACTATAACCTACTATTGTCAGCTAATTCCCTCATTAATTTAGTAATACCCTAAATTAATTTTCTAAACAGTTGTACGCTACGAGAAAAGAATTCAAAGGTTTTTGCAGGCAATGTATTCCATTATTTTATCATACGATTTGTAAAAGAAAATTTCCTCACATCTGCTCTCTGCGGTATTAAATTTATTTTGTGCCTGAGACACTTGAAGCTCTTGGTGGATTTGTGAATTTGAAAAGATAAGGTGATGAAAAATTAAATCTGCTGTTAGTGAAGTTACCCAAATGGTGTTTTTGTTTTAAATATACTTTCTAGTTATTGAATTGTGGGTTGTGTTATTGTCTGGTCATTTGAAAAGAACAAACACGATAAGGAATACGTAATCTTCACGTAATAAGGAATACGTTTATTTCAAAATTATCTTTCAAATGTTATTTTTTCAAATATTTTCCATATTAACAGCTGATAATATTGTGATAAGTTTATTAATTTTGTTGATGTCTGTAACATCTCTTGTGTTTTTACTAAAATATCTTTAGGCAGTTTCGCAAGATTTTTCTAATTCAAATTAGTATTTTTATTTTTATTATACAATTTATATTTAAACTTTTTGGAATTTTATATCGTATATTCTATAGGACGTTGGAATGTTAATGTACGAGAAGTTTCTGCTTTGCCACTTCAAGATAACCTAATGTAAGCTTATTTAATATTTCCTTATACGAATTGATGGCTTATATTCCTCATTGCCATTGGCCGAGACACTAACATGTTAAAGCGAAGTTGTTGAGAAGGCAACCTTTATGTTGAGACTAACTGTGTGAGTAGTGTGTTGAAACAAAATCGATGCACGTTCCTAATATATTATCCTGTATATTTGAAGTGGGGTTTCGAAATGTTGCCACATTGGATGAGTTAGAAAATAGTTAAGACATTTTCTTTGTGATCAGAAGGAAATGGAAAACAAAACAGTGTTTAATTATTTGTAGTTATAAGTTTCACAAAATACGAGAATGTGAATGTAAATGAAAAACAAATTGTATTTCAGACAAATTTGATTGAAATACACGAACTTACTTATATTAGGATATACTTGTTGTAAAGTATAATTATACGACATTGTTTTCATGAGACGTGTGTTTACTTTATTTAATATTACATAACAACAATGAATTATTGATAATCTCTCGGAAGGACATTTGACCTGCCGCAATCGATTTCTAGATGGCATGTTCCAAGGGGCAGGAAATAGTCTTCTAAAAGCAGTTCATGTCAAGAGAGGCAAGCATGCTAGCGTCATCAATCATGACATACCTGCCACGAAGAGATCTACTGTTATGAATTGAAAAGGGGAAACAACTACATTCATTCCTTTAACACCGCTCTCCCACTATACAAAGATCCAGAACATTAATATATTGCGTCTGAAAGATTTATATCAAATTTCATTTCTCGTTAGCATAGGAAAGGGAATTCGTTCTTTGAGTGAGCGTAAATGTAGCTATGTCGTTTATTTCTGACTATATGGACGTCTGTTCAGTTTAGTAGCTCTGCTTCTCCGTCCAAATAAGATTGAAAGTGTATGTGTAAAATTATTATACTCTCAAAATTAACTCGAAATGTTAAAATACCAAAGCAAAAAACTGTGGATTTAATGATAAAGTAAGGATGGAGAATGAATAAGTACGTAAAAACACTAAAAAAGTTACGCTTGAAATTCCTAAACGAAAATTTAGTATCAAAGAACTTTTAGAGAAAAAGTTTGAAAAGTTTTTCCATCACTTTTACGTTGCTGCAAGGAATACATTATGATGTCGTAGGCTTCCGCGGCCAGAGTCATGATCTGGGCTGTCCGGGTGACGCCGCGTCGATGGCTGATTGGTCGATGGATGATCGACGGACAGGATAGGAAAACTTCTGAGACGTTTCCGGATAAAGACTGTTTTCAAGGCACACCAAAAGCTCGGCCAAACACTGATGCACTTCAAAGACCAGCTTCCACCGCTCCAAGTCGCCGGAGTATATTCCATCCCATGCAGCTGCGGTCACGCTTACATCGGGGAGACAGGAAGAACCGTAGAAGAGAGACTACGCGAGCACATTCGAGACTTCAAATTTAAGAAGGTACATCGCTCCGCAGTAGCTCTTCACGCATGGGAAACCGGCCATGATTTCCTTTTCGACAAGACCGAGGTGCTTACCAGAGAAGATCGGTGGTGGCCAAGACGAATAAAAGAAGCATTGGAAATTGCTAAACATCCCCAGAACATCAACGGGGACACGGGATTACGTCTCCACGAGGCGTGGCTTACACCATTACAAAGTGCGCGGTCGCGGGAGACCGCCCCTCCGGACAGTACTTCTACGTCCGATCCATGAGGCACGCGCCGTTCGATCCACGCACTTCCTGTCCGTCCGATCGCCCGCCTCCTTTCACCCTCCACCCGATTGGCCGTCACCTCGACCTATCACCTGAATTGCCTCAAAATAAACAAGAGCGCCCTACATCATTGCGCAGTACAGCCCCTGAAGAGGACCGCGACATGTCGGTCGAAACGTCGGCACATCAGCCATCGACGCGGCGTCACCCGGACAGCCCAGATCAAGGAATACATTACTTATTTTGGTGAAATGTAAAAGAAATATCTCGTAGCAAATCTTCCTTCTACAGGTATGGTGTTCATGTTTAATTTCTTCACATCCTAAAATTCATATCATTGCAGTACGCTTGACATACTCGAGATTAAAGAAGTTGAACGGAAATGGAACCTCAGAATAGGAATGGGGAAGAAAGGATTGCAAGTTGTCTATGTCCGATCTGTGGTCGAAAGTGCAGCTCCCTCATTCATCGGGACTTGATCGGAAGGAACAGAAAGGATTTTATAATCTTCCAAATATTTATAAAACCTACACCAGTATCTCAACAGGTATGGAAAATCAGCCTCTACAGGCACTTCAATTTAGAACCTCAATGCCTAGGCAGCTTCATTTACAGGTGCGTTATTACTTCTGGGAACGTCAACTATTTTAGGTCATTAATCACGAGAGCTTAAAGCGCGTTATATTCTGGGAGTTGGCAGTGTCCCTCCCAAATTGATGAGACCCTGCCCTGATCCCCAACACGTCCGGGGTTTCCTATTACAGGTATCTTCCGCCAGCGCCCCTCTCCCCCAGCCCGGTTAAGCACTAAGCTTCCAACTGGTCTCCCCACATGTTTGGTAGTGAATGGAAGTCTTTAAGTGTAAGGGTCGAGGAGGGGAGAAAAATGAAGTAAATATCTCGCGAGGTCCTTGGCATGTTTGTTAGGGTATTTATCCAGGATTCGCCTGATACTAATGAGAAACTAGCGGTGCTACAATAGCACATAAATTCTTCCATTATATAAAACGTATGCAATAATCAAATATTTAGAGACATCAAAGCAAATAAGTCTTGCTCTATTTTAAGAAGCGTACTGCGCACTCTCAAGAAAAAAAATGAAACAGTTGTTTAGAAAATTTAATTTTTAAACTTGTCTGTATTTAACGAAAAATTACCCGAAAATTATTCATATATTGAAGAAAAGTACGTGACTGTATTGAAAGATCAATTTTGCATAACGTATTTCTATCAGAAGAAATATTTCTACATTCACTATTGTACGAAGTTTTGGAAGACGTCGAATTCTTTTTTAATTGTTTCAAATTTCGAAAATTCAGAGAATTCAATGAATCTATTTCTACACAATTTTAAAAGCTGCTTTACGCTATTCTATAAACATTCTATAAAAAACAATTCCATAAAATAAGCCATTTTCGAGAGTAAATTCAAAATGGTCATGGGGATTCTTTTAAAATATCACCCAAAATTAAAATTTACATTTCAAATTGAAGATAACGCGACGTTATCAAGATTGCTTTCAATAAAACAACTACTTACAAGTCAATTTTAATGAAACTTATATTTACAACTTATCCACTATCGTTGTTGGCAGACGAAAAGACAGTTTCACAAAAAACACTTTTTCGGTATCAAGTACTCCAAAATGTGTCTTCACTATACAAGGAATTTTAAAACGTATTTATTACATTAGAAACAATAATTATAAACTTTTCGTTGTTAGAAACCAAGAATATGATTTGTTCTCCTCCAAAATCGCGATTTTCACTGCAGCATTACATACCTATCACTATTCTACATACGTAGTATCCGAGAAAGTCAAGACTACGGACAACAACCGATCAAAGCAACCAACCGAATTAATTTTTCTTGAGACAGTGGTTCAATTCGACCCTGCTGTCTAACCAGTGTCAAAAATTCTCCAGCATCGGTATTCGAACTCTGTAATCTCGCGGTCAACTGACGACACTGCGGAGGTAACACTGTTACTTCAACTACTGCAGCCTGTACAGGTGCGTGAAGATGGGCTCCCAATTTGTTAAGTAATTCAAAGAATGTTGCGTCCGGTGTCCACCGTACAGCAATTGTAGTTCCGCCAGCGCAGAGCGTGCGTGCTTCTGGATGAGTCTGCTTCGTAATGACCGGCGAGGGCGACGTCTGCATTTTTTGGCACCGCGCCGCGACGGCGCGCGTGTCATTTCGTAGCACGTGGACGAGGAACACCCCGGTGCCGCCTGTGCCAGTGAACGACGTGCGCATGCGCCAGCCTGCAAAAAATTGCGCAGCGGATGGTTGTGGCGACGGTTTTTACACTGAACGTGACAGTCTGGAAATGTTTATTTTCTCGCATTCTTTTTACAGACGGAATATGACCAAATAAATGGAGTAACACTGAAAAATGTTTGTCGCGTGCGAAGCGCAAAGACTAATACGACGAATACAGAAATATGAAGTAAAAACGTAATTAACTTACTAATGAAAATATTTCTCTAATATCTCTTCAAAAATTCACATATCATTTGCGTAAATGTGTCTTCCGCAAAAAATATCAGAACTCACTATTACTTTTGCATGATCCTCTTGTAATACTGTACTCGTACCTTAGACATTCTCCAATATTTTTCAGAACGGCAGAATGTAAAGTTCTGATTTTTCCTACAGTTATATGTAAAATATTGCAAGAGAGTTGTATTTCGAAAATTGTTTTCTTCCATAGACTTGCCAGCCCTTCTATTGACTTAATTAGTATGTATTCTTTAAATAATTTGGAAAGATGTTTGGAGAATCAGAAGAAACATTTAACTGGAAAACGTGCGCTTTTTAAGCACATTGAAATAAGTAAAGTAGTAAAATAAAGTAGATTATAAACTTTTTTGTCCTCTTTTAATGCTTGATATGTAAAAATTAAGTCACAATTCTAGAACATATACTGTTTTTTTGTGAGCCTAATTACCTACGTTTGGCGGCAACACGTTGTTGATATTCATCTGTTTATCTAGCATAATATTTACAGTATTTCGGAGTGTTTTAGAACACTTCCGCCAATCTACCAAATGCCACACGAATTGATTGATTTTTCCGGTCATGTCAACTGCTATGGTCATTATTCCTGTTAGTGTAGTGAAGTGTAGTGTCGTTAATGTAGTTTATTTTTGGAGGTGGCTTCTACCGCTGGATGGTGATATCCGGTGCCGAACTACCCGTCGGTTCGCAGGGATCTTACCCTCTGCCCGTAGGTATCTCCCATTAGAGGGCACCGTCCCACACGGGGCAATCTCTAAGCTCCCCATCGGTCTCCCGACTTGTGTGGTAGTGTAGTGCATGTAAGTGTAAGTGTAAGTTAGGAGAGAGGAAAGAACATGGAAGGGGAAGGAAAGACCGCGCGCGTTTCGTGGCCCGGTTGTTAGGTTTCTGCTGCGGCATTTGTTGATCGGAGAAACAACGGAAAACTACCGATCACAGAAGCCGGCCGCTAGAATTCTCCTGCAGACAGCGGCTGAATTCGGCAATCACGGAGGTTATTACGTCTGCCGTTTTGTCGTATTGCGTCGGCTGTCTTCTGCGTTGCGGAAAAGAGTCACGCGTTAATGTGCGTTTCTACGTCGCCACAGGTTATTTATGCGCCACTTTTTTGTATTTTTATAGCGTCTTCTGCGAGACGCGTTGAATAAGGTTCTAATAAGCAGAGAAGTGGGGCGAGCAAGATTTATGTAGCAACAGCAGAGACGAGTAAAAATTGGGCTTGAACGAAAAACAAAAGGAAAGCGAAAAGAGAAAAAAAATGTGTTGGTGATAGTGGTTTTGAAAGCAGACATAGTATTTATAGCCAAAGAACTGGGAGAGAAGCAAAAAATGTTTTTCAGTAAATTACTTTGCCAGTAGTTTACGAAAGAAAACAATTATTAGATTTTGCGTAGTAGTATTAGAAATTTGATTTTCATGAAAACCTTTTCATTATTTATTCTACGTCAGTACTGCAATTAAGGTTGTTGTGTATGGGAAGAATAGTTTTCAATTGGGAATTAATTTTACTAGTTTACTCTTTCAATCAATGTTCGTACATACGTGAAACATTTTGTCCTGAGTTTAATTTATAAATTGAGCAAAAGATAACATTTAATATAACATTCATAATTATTTAGTATTTTAGTAACGTAAAAATGGTACTTTTTTCTATGTAACATACTACAAATAAGTGGTTTTAATCACTTAAAGTTTTTCATCCTCAGTATTAAACTCAAATACTACACTTAATGCCTCTTAACCCATTTTGTTTCAGACGATAACGTTTTTAAACGTCTGATAGAACCACATGGAGACAATTTGTCAAGAATAAAGCATAAGAGAGTTCTGAAACTATATCTCTGAAAAGTCATGAAAGATGCTTTCTGCTCAATTATTAAAAATTGCGGAAGTTTATTAATGAGTATAAATGAGTCACTTAACAAACCTGACAGCCTGTGCATATACGTAAACACATGAAAATGCGGTACACGTAAATCTTGCTGAAACTATTTAAAATATTGGCACGCTCCTTAGTAGTGTTAGCTGTTGATTCACTATGTATAGATTCCTTATTTACGAATTCCAAAAATTAGCGGTGTAAATGATGCATTAATATCTTCTGCTGACTATTTTCGATACAAGAAATTGAATTCTTGAGGTAAAATTTCAATTACATTTCCCAACACCCCGTACTGTAGAGATCTCTAAACCGACCTAGAACTCACTGTTCTCATTGAAGCATTAAGAAACGAAGATAACTGTATTCTTAAATAACTTAAATAAAAGGTTAATTGAACAATTAAAGAGAAAAAAAATGTTCTGGAAATTGTAAACGCAGTGTTTGAGCAATGTGCACCTTTTCAAACGAGAACAGCAGATTTGGGGATATTCCGTTCTGAGATTCCCAGAAAATGAAGAGGAACTCGTTCATTTAGAACATATCAAGACGAATGCAACCACACGGGCAGACAGATTCGACATTGGACAAGAGAATGCGAATCGGGTTTCAGGCTCCGACATGGGCTGCTGCGGCCGAGGCAGTTTGCACTGGGCGGGTTGCATATCCTGCAGGCACCGTGGCAGCGACTGCACACAGTGGGACCACCCACACAAGGGAAAGTTGGCAACAGTTTACGACTTTTTTAATATAATCATCATCATCATCATCATCATCATCATTAGACTGTTATAAACAAATACCAAAACCTAAAAGGGTGCAAAAGCATGTCAACTTTTGTTAATATTAAGGAAGCTAGATTTATTCAGAAATCATATTAACTTAAAATTTTTTCCCTAAAATACCAAAGCAAAAATTAGGTTTCAGGAATTATTATAGAGAAAGAGTTCCTCATGCTATTGAAAATGTCATTTCATGAGTGTGTTTTCAACTGATCAGCCAGTCATCAAGGACGATGATTTGTGTACTCTCTTTTATGAGCTGATCAAGTGAGCGGGAATTTAACATTGGCTATCCAGTGGGTGGAAGAAATCGTGAGAAAATGATGATCGATAGAAAAATGATTACCGATGGAATGATATTAGAAATGTGCGAGGTGTAAGTATCCAACTACATCACAACTACAGTAAAGAGACGTGTGTCTTACGCGAGTCACAAACCCGCAGCCATCGGCTACATATAATTAGACATTGCACAATACCCTTTCACCACAGAGGGTACCGCAGTTATGAATACGAGTTAACAAGAAGTTTTTTGTAGATTTGACATTTATGATGGTGTATCTAGACAACGGATTATTGATTGATCGTTTTCTTTCCTGGCGCGTCGCCTACTTTGGTCTTTCTTATTTTTCCTGTAGAGAATGTTGTATTACGGGACGAGGCGCGGAGTTCCTTCCACGCTGGTACGTGCTAACCCACGTCACCTGGCGGGAGTTTCACATGCGGGTATCCCTCCACTGGAGCACCACCTCAGCCAGATGAAGCTCTGAACTCCAGATTGTTCTCCCGAGATGTGTGGCAGCGTAATGCTTGAAGTGTGTGTGTATGAGTGTGTGTGTATAAGGAGATAGGCGGAGACAAGGATGAGTAATGAAAGATTGCGCTCTGACTATGACCGTTTGTTAAGATACTACTTCGGCATTCATCTGGTTCGAAAACAACGGTCCATCCGTGAATTCCGATTTTAAACTTTCCGCCAACTTTCCCCCCCGCACGGCCCCAGTGTGCGCCGGGAGTGGGCACGGTGTGCAGCGGGCCCGGCGCAGGGAGCGGCGAGGCGGAATAACTCCGGCCACGTCGTATATCAGCGACGGCGGGCGGCCCCCTTTGTAATGCACCTCCTGGCCACTTGCCCGAGCCCGCGGTCGCAGCGACGCGCGCCCCTCGCGGCCGCCGAATAAAACAGCCCGCGCCGCGTTCCCGCGCCGGACCTCCATCTCTCACCAGCCTAATGGCGGAGGCATTGTGCGTCGCCCTGTTTACTGGCTGTGTTTGGCCCGGGCCCGGAAAATCGGAAGCGAGGCGCGGTCACCTGAAGTGCGAAACAATAAACTGCCCCGGAACGAATGCACTCGGCCGCGTGGGTTTACGTGTACCGGAAGTTGGGAGGCGCGCGCTCCGTAAACTTGTCTGCGTAATAAAGCGCGACCCCTCAAAACAAATAAGATTGCGAATACAGGTCTGCCGTAAAACAATTCGCTTCGTTTAGTTGTCTGTTGCATATGCGACCGTATTTTTGCAACGCCCCAAAATTTGGCATGGAACTAAAGTGTGAGAGTTCACACACTGAAGGTGTTATATCTTTGAAAAAATATCGTTTAATAGATTCCGAGATGACTAGAAAAAAATCTTACTATTCATCAATTTGATCATTCAATTATAATCTTGCTGGTAATGTTATAATAGTTAAATTTAGAGACTGCACTAATTTAACATGTAATGATGTAAAGGATAACAAATAACATTGAAAAGAGACGTGAAAAGGCTACTATTATCAACTTAAATTTGCATTAGTGAGTTTTGTTAACGAAATTTCCCCCATTATGAGGTGGCAACTTGTTTGCTCACACAGCATGTTTTTATTTATTTTGCAAGTTCAAATTTTAAAATGGCATATTATTGTTAAAGAGTTGTGGCTATTGTTTAAAGATTCCTAATGTGTTTTGAAGATGTGGTCATCAGATTTACAACAATATTAACACATCTTGCTAAATTTTTCACAACCAGAATAAAACCTTTCAACTCGTGTAGAATCCGTTCCTAATTTACATACAATCAATGAACTTTGTCGTATGTTCTCGCAAACACCAGAAATGGCAACGTGCTATGCACGCACATGCGACGAGTAATGATATGCCACGCAAAAGAAATATGGCCTTCATTTTATACAAAACCTACATTAAAATGCCCAGACACTGTAATAAAATATTTTCCAGGAACGTAATGAAGATATACAGCCATCATTAAACTTAGATCATTTTTCTTTTTGAGCTGGTTGCAAAAGTATTTCTCTCAAATCAAAATCAAACGAGAAAGAGTTTCTTTTCAAAAAATACTTACATTAACATGTAAAAGTATGTCTTATTAGATTTCAACTCATAATTACAAAGCCTTCCATATTCATTGTTTTAATATTATATCAACGTACTAATTCAGCATATATAATAGTATAATTACTTTAAAAATACTTGAAAAATCTCAATTTATTCATATTTAGCAAGCGATTGTTTTCTTGTTCAAATTTGAATTGTTAGGGTTAGCTCACTTTGCGAAAGTAGGTTAATTAAGCTCTCGCAACTCGCGCAAGCAGCCATGATGCGTCAAAAACCTCATTTTCTTCTCAGCGTGCTATTTAAGTTTCCATCGAGCTTATTGATCTCCGCAGAAACGATAACAAACTTCCCCCAAGACGCGGTCAGAGCCTGCGATACATCTTCATAAAGATTTTAACTCCGCTTCGTTAACAAGCGACCGCAAGAGCTAATTTGCAAGCCCGGTAACGAAGGAGTTGGTGTTCTTGGTTCTATTGGCCATTACTGGAGGCTACAATGCAGCCCGACATCCTCAATCCTGGCCTGCTCATGTGGGCAGCAGCCGGAGTATAAGGGATGCATTACTGCTTCCCTGATGAGGGTCGGAGAAAATTAGCGCGAATTCAAAATGAATATTGCACGTTGCGCGGATCAAATAGCCTTGCTTTCACAACATGCATGGTTTTATGCATTTGTCAATTTCATTAAGCAATGAAGCAGTATTATTAACATGCGAACTATTTTACCACGTCGAAACTGAGTTGGTAATGTCTCCTTTTTCTGGAGTAACGTTTTCTCTTCACCAATGAAAGATGAGTTGAGAAACTTAATATCTATTTAGGCAGAAATGTAAGATTAATTATCGTGAAGGATACTTTAATGTTCTTTACGGCCAAGAGATGCAATTACATTATAATTGGTTTGTCAACAGAAGCGTAGATACGACACGAAAAAGTAGCAAAAATTCATTCCAATTAGAGTAAATGATAATATATTACTTTTTTATCAACTCAGCCAAAAAAATGTAGCACAGTTGACTGCAAGTAACTTTTGTAAAGAAGGAAAAGTTTCGTATTCCGTTGTGATATTCGGAAACGATCACCACACTTTTGGAATTATTAACTACACACAATGTAAATACTCTTTACATTTTCTGTTCTCCGTACATTTAAAACCCCATTCCAGAGTTACATGTTAAATTCCTGCTTATCTGTAAACCGTGATGAAATTTATTAATCCAATCTTTTGTTATCAAACAACGTTTGTCTGGTTTTTGATGAGAACACACACTTTCTCTGCAGTTCCTTTCCAACATATCTTTTGTTCCTGAAAATTAATGAAGCTATTAATATTCTTATGATATATGAAACACACAGTGCAATTATTAATTTGATATTAGCACTGACAAATACTTCTGATAATAGTAACAACGAACGTAAAATCCTCACCTCCAACATCCACCATACAAATACCGGTCTGTTCAGAGGGCGTTCAAAGATCGGGTTCCCTCACGCCGCGAAGTCAGCAGGAGAATTCGCGACGTTGCTAGTTGCGTATCGCTACCTCTGTCATCAGCGGTCTAGCTCAAGGCCTCCCTACGGTTGGCTTTGCTTTCACTCTAGAGTCACGAAGTGGAACAAAGTTCATTGTTGCCAAAGCTATGATAACAAAAATATTTAATGCTAGGTAATTCCTCGTTCACCTCAATTTATCATTGAAATTATAATGTTTTTAATTAAGCTTTTAAAATGAAACCTACGAATGTTCATGTTTCATTTTTATGTATACTCTAAACACTATGCCTTTTCTTCTGAACGATAGGCCGTGGGTTTTTCATGTTTTACAATGTCATTTAATGTTAATTAATTTTGTTATCATGTTAAAGGCATTGTCACGTTTTTCAATACAGACGTAACTGCTTTTTTATTTTCAATAATCTGAAATTCGTAGGCTGTTTGATCTTTATTAGACATTCTATTCACATAATATCTACGAAGAGAGTATTCCTATATCTTACAAACACGACTCCTGTTTTCTATTTTTGAGCTTTCACCTTTTCCTATCGTGTTACAAATTCTACCATTTCAGTATATCGTGTCCATATGCACCTCTATATTTTTGGGGAGGAGGGGCGGATCATGGCTGGGGCGGAGCGTGGCTGGGGCGGAGCGTGGCTGGGGCGGAGCATGGCTGAGGCGTAACGTAGCGGGGGAGGAGCGTGGCGAGGAAAGGAGGGTGGCGTGGGATAAGCGTGGCGGGGAGAAGCGTGGCGAAGGAAGAGCGTGGTGGGCGAGGAGCATTGCGGAGAAGTAGGGTAGGGAGGGAAAAGCAAGGTAGAAGGCGGGCGAGGCGGGGCAGGTTGAGGCGAGACGGGACGAGTCCCTAGCGGCCCGCGAGCCTCGCTTCGCTTTCCCGTCATGTGCGCAGGCAGCGGCCAGTCGCGGGTGGCCGGGAACGGGGAACGTGGCGAGGGGGCGGGGCGGGGCGGGCAGCGGGTCACCCCCGAGACGCCGCTCCGGCCCTTCCTCTCGTGCAATAGTGCAAGGCTGCCTCGGTTTCCCGCAACAAAGAAACTGATGGCTCGGCGGGATGTCGCCGCCTCTCCCGTGGCGCGCCCAACTCGAGCTCCGCCCGCCACTCTCTCCTCCACCCGCTCCTCCGCGCTGCCAGGCCCCCGCCACGCCCCGCCCACCGCGCGTGCGTCTCGAAACAAACGCTGCGCGTTGCGCGCTGCGTCTGGATTTTGCTTTCTTACCCGGGGGGAGGACGTTTTGCTTAGGAAGCTTTACCCCTTACAAAAAGTAATGACAAGGTTGAACCCAGAAAAGTACATATGGGGGAAATATTTTTTATGATGTTTTAATAAGTTCGTGTTGTATAAATTTAATTTAATGCCATTTAATTTATGCTTCTTGTTTATTAAATATTAAAAAATAATTTTATAAAAATAAATATTTTCTGAACACGAAAATAATAAAATGAGCCTTTAAACATTGATAATATTGTGTGTCAACGATTACGTTTCGTCTTTCTTGATTGTTTATCGATTTCCCGTTTGAAAGACAATTCTGTTTTCTTTTACTATACATTCATTTCTTTTCATAAAAAAATCCATTACTTGTCTTATAACATAAACCCTAGAAATTTCTTTTACGAAAAAGAAATTATATGATTATCACGAGAAGTAATGGAATATTGATTGAATCATGTTCAGTTTCGTGGTAACTATATACGAAAGCTATCTAAACTTTTTACTCACAATATATGCATGATTTAAGAAATAATTTGAATGTCAGAAAGATATTATTTTGAGGGGGAGGGAGAAGGGGAGAGTAAAAAATATTTTCTCATTGTACTTTGCCTGTGAAATATGTTCTGAATTTCTTATTCCTTGAATCGTCTTCTATTTTTTTGTTTAAAAAACTAAGTTGATAAAAGTTTATATCTTTATTTTCAATGTTATGCCATTTTCAGCTTCAGGTCTCTTCGGAAGTAGCCAAGCACCGGCATTAGCTGCGCGTCGACAGGGCTTCCGACACAACCTAATTTTCAGAAAAATTCATTATTTTGTTTTCACAAAATATTCACTTTAAATGTTTCTATATCGAAAATTAATGTGAATAATGTTAGTAACACTTTCAGAACAGTTCTAAAGTATATGTATTCCGCAGGAATTTGCAAACAGAAAATAACCTCATAATTTTAAGTACTTTTTTTCAGCATTCTTATTTCAACTTAAATTATTAAACCTGTTTGTTAACACATCAAGATTTTTCACAGATAATATGTTTAATAGCTTGTAGTTGTAAACGTTATTACATGACGTATTGTATTAGAAATTACTTCAAGAATTGACTGACAGTAATTTACTTTACCGCATTCATATTTGTATGTCCAGTTTTGTCGCGTTTAGAGATGGAGTATAATATTAGTTAAAGTTTACCGTGAAATACATTTTAATTTTTTTAGATTGAATTCAATTTCTACATCACATCTGTTAAGAAATGGTTTACGTGCGTCCAAATGAACAAAAATTCTATCCTAGAAAAGATAATATTCATATGATTTGCGTTGCTTTTTTCATTATTACACTTTTAGATCATTATTTTGTAATTCTACCCAAGGCAAGCTTTAGCAATTTATTACTATTAAAGAAGATTATATGGTAATGCGGACTGGAATTAATCCTGGCACAGAAGAAGTGTTTCGAGCTTCGTGGAAAGTTTTGGAACTAATCTCTCCTACGAATGAAACTTCTAGAAGTTGGTCTGGAGTCACACATAATTTGTTCGGGAAATTCTTGGTATACTGGGATAACACGAATTTGAAAAAATCTTCAGTTATTTATCATCTTTCTATATTCAGTTTCACGTTTAATGTTTGATCTTTTAATGTTTTTTACATTGAATTTCAAGAGGAGTGAGAGGAAATGACGGAAATGTTTTATCTTGTTATTTTAACTGTAACAAAAATCTGTGTACTTTAAGTATCCCAAGTATGGATAAATGGATAAGTATTGATAAGTTCATTTACAGAACATTATGCAGAATATCCTCACTACTGCTATAAGAATCGTGCATTTAGAGATAATACCGATGCGCAAAACGTAAGATCGCATTTGAGAGTAAAACAAAAATACGCTCATTGGTGATATGATTGTCATCTACAATAGCATTTTCTTCTTATGACCTACGTAAGATATGGGGATGGAATTTTGAGGTTAATTTTATTAGTAGTGCGTAGGAGGTATTTGAATAAAAACCAAAATTCTCAGTTATTATGGGAACCCTCAAAATGGAAGTGGAAAGCGAATGGTTAAAACATATTAGCTAACCACTATTTACATAAGTAGCTAGTGATGAAAATTTTAGAGGAAAATTGATGAAAACCAGAATCAGGAATAAAGGGAATAGAGTGTTCGGAATCATAAGCACTTTTACGAATTACGAGCAACTCATTTCAGTCATGATTTAAATAACAAATGAAGCGACACATATTTTCAGAAATTATTTTTGCATCTTGGTTTAGGAAGCTCGTTTTTTATGAAATAGGTTTATTTCGTAGTATTTGGATTTTTAGTGATCTATAGTTGTTGACATTCGACATATTTTTATAAATGAGTTTCTATTGCAAACGTTTCTACCTATTATGTAAGTAACTTTCGATGGCTTAAGGAAAAGCGTCATTATCAGAACTGCTGTCTGGAAGTCAGAACATTCGAGTATATAAATACTCTTCTATTCTGCCAGAATCTTATACCCTACGAAAATGGATCAAATGGGGTGAAGTTCATCCTATTATCGTTAATCGAAAGAACGGGATGGGGAAACTAGGACCACTCACAATCAGTGGCAATTTTTAGGTAGTTCTGATCCGTACCTGAACTGACTCAAGTAAATCGTGGATACGAGAGGTCAGAATAGCTAGTCTCCAGACTTCTCGGTAGCCAAAGGTATCGCTCGACTCTGTTACTGGGTTTCCGTGAAAAACCAACCACTCTCTTCTTTCGACTTCCAGAATTTCTTCGATATTTCAATAGTGGGTACTCACGAATGCTGTCGGCTGTCTCGGTGACGTCGTGTGGAAGGCTGATGCCTTCTATCTATTTACGATGTCTCATGTGTTGTACTCGCTATCGGGATCATTAAAATACAGTAGTCGCACATAAAAGCGGGCAAAATGGTCGTAAACTTTAGTCGCAAATTTAACACCGCACTCAGAATGTTTTGACGAATAGCAAAGGCATTTATGGATAAATGTAATGCAAGTGAATTGGAAATGGGTGAAATACTTAAAACGAAATACTTTAGTAGTAATCATGAAGAAACGAGTTAAGTTCTATTTTGTATTTCTAGTACGTTATTTTTATTTTGACGTAAATCGTAATAGTAATTATGCGATGGATAAATGCAGGAATATGTAATGTGAAGATCAAAATTCGCATACTCATCGTTGATTTTGAAATGCGTTAGCAAAGCTCAAATTAGCCAATCAAATTGGAATTTTTTGGAGAACCTAATTGACCCCTATTACCTTAACATGTTACATTTTTTAGTCATTGCCAACTGTAGTTTTCTCTGTATATCCATATCTCAAAGATTGCAAAAGTGTTCCGTTTATCAATATTCTTTACCTATTTGTCAAAAAAATCTCTTGAACTCTCTTCACACGATGTATTGGAAGACTTCTGCAGCTTGTATTGATTTATTTATTGATTTCCAGCGCAATAACTTACGGTATTTATGGTAAATCCACAAGGAACTCCTACAGTCGTAAGTTAAATCCACGTTAAGTCATGTTAAATCCAGTGAGATGGCAGTGTTCTTCCCCATTGAAACGTGAGAACCGGCTACGTCGTACACATCAAATTGCCGGTTTTGCTACTCCTGGTATTTCCATTGCTAGGCTACCACCTCTGCCAGGGCAAATTTTGATGCTGACGCCCAGTCTCCTGACATGTGAAGGTTTATGGTGTATTGTGTGTTTATGGTGTTGAACGTTCATGGTGGTTTATGGTATATGGTAATTTGGTGTATGTGTGTGAAGGGAAAAGAGGGGGCAAGGATGGAGAAATTAAGGAAATGCGGCGTCCTCTGCTAGTTTTTTTAGGACACTGGTCCGTCATTAGCGTAGTATTGATCGGAGAAACTACTGAAAACTACCGATCAAAGCCGCCAGGCACACAGTTTGTGCTCTAGACAGTGATTGAGTTAGACCCAACTCTGTAGCCGGTGTTGTTCGACTACCATTTAGACTCGAAACCTACACGACAGCAACGCTACAGAAGCAACGTTACAATCATTTTTACTTAGATTGTCGAATATAGCAGAATGTCCTCCTTTGCATTTATTGGCGGAAATTAGATTGATTAATAGAGTAAAATCATGAAATTGATTGAGAATATTTTTGATTGCTTTAATATCTTCTTTTGGGGCTGCTTATAGAGTGTATTTGTTTTCTTATAGCAACATCGCAGCCGGTAGTACTGGAGTTCGGGTTGGGGGGCGTGCGTGTCTGTTGGGCGTCGGGAAGGGATCGGTGCCCAGAAGAGCGTCGGGGGCCGAGCGAGTGGCTCGTGTTGGGGGGGGTGGAGCGAGGGGCCCGTGCGTGTAAGTTGGGCGTCACCACTGGCCACGGCGCTCTCGACGGCCTAACGACGCGATTGTGAGGCGCGCCGTGCGCCCGAGCGCCGCACAATATGGCGCTGACGACGCCACCCACGCCGACGTCGCCCGGTCGTGCCTCCTCAATGGGTGGTTGGGAGGCGGGGGGCCGCAGCGGTGGAGGTTCGAGAACCGAGTCCCACGTACCGCCCACGCAAAGCGGACAAGACCTGCGCCGATGCCCTTCGCTGCGCAGTCACTGCGCAGTAGCTGACCGACGGGGTTCAAGGTAGCACCCTCGTCGACTTCACTAATGACGGGTTCCCTCACTTAATTCATTAAATGATACAAAAAATTACTATTATTAATCTATCATTAAATGATGCTTAACACTGGATTCACAAGACTCAACTCAACGACTAATAACTACAATGCGGGGTTCGCTGATGATCCCGACCTCTTTTATAAATCCTTTTTTTCCCCTGTTTAATATTCAACAATTAACGATGAAATCTTTGTATTACTACCAAGAAAGTTGATTCATTTATCATTTGTCATGCAATTAATTATAGAACAAACTATATAAACGACAAAACCGATTAACTTGCAAACAAGGTTACGATACCATCCAGCTATATCCAGGTGTAACAATACTTGGTGCTGTTAACATACACAATAATTTGTTAAAAAACTGTTGAAAGCTTGATACAAAATTAGAAATATAAGAAATTTATTATAAAATTATAAGTATAGCTAAATTGACTTTCAAACTGTCATGAAACTTCGACGTAAAACTGCATGGAGCAAAGAAAAACTTAATATCTTGTAAGCAATTCTTAAAAATGAATAACTCATGTTGGATTCGTTGACATTCTAACAGAAAATAAACGAAAACAATTAGCAAAAGCATACTAACAAGTTAGAAAAATCGTCGACGTTAATTACAAGGCGAATATAACACCAATTACGTTTTATTTTATATTATGTGTTGTAGAAAGAGAGATGTAGTGAGATGAAAAGAGACACAAATTCACTGTTCTGACAGAAAGACTGGAATACAAAATACAATGACCACAAGGCAGCATTATTCAAGGCTCCTAATATTTAAACGAGATCATTTCACTCTAATTCATTAACTTCCTACATCAAACGTCTTCCATCTTTCTACAGTTCAGGTCAGTCTCTATCAATTTATCAGTGTATACACTCAGTTCTGTCGTAGATACTGAGGTAATACCATTCAGGAATTGGAGATCAAGTCATCAGCCGGTGGTATAGTGGGAGAGGAAACAGAACTAGGAACGATGAATCGCACGTGCTTTGTTGTCGAATGCATGTTTTTCTCATGTATCCTTCTGGAAACAATCGGAGGAAACTTCGGGACTATTTGACCTGATGATTTTATGTAACAGCTTAGACAACTCTGCTCTCGTGTTTTACGGTTTCTAATAAACACGAATGCTCACATTACAAGCATGTCGAAAAATAAAAGATTATATTTTGTCTGTACTGGACAAAATTTAGAGAAATTAGTTTTAGTTGAAAAGTATTTTAAAGACATGGAAAGGGTCCGGAGATAATTTTATTTCAAATTTATTATATACTTAAAATTGTTTTTATTTAATTCCATTTTTATTTGCTGGAAGAATACATAATTACAATGCGTTAGCACACAATAGGATTATATTTAACCTTTGATTAGCACACAAAGGATTTTATGTAACCAAGAAAACATGGGATGTATGTTGCCCTATAACTATATTCTGCTTCTCATTCTCACATGCTTTCTCATGATCAAATTCAATAACAGAACTTTCATCAGTTATGTGAACTCTTAATCATTATTCAATGCTTATTTGATTCATGAAAAATCTTAGCCTTTCCTAGTGTGAATTTTTGCGTCTGATCCTGGCCCAATCCATAACCGCAACCCTAGAACTTATTGCCGTTGATTGAGTCAGCCGACACTTTTGCGCACGCAGTTACAAACTGCGGATCACGATGTGTGCGGAGAGCGCGAAAAAAATTCCGTCGGAGCTAATGTGACGCCGGGATCAGCGCGTACAAGCATGCAGTCGTGTAGGGTCGACGAAACCACAGTGAGTACAAGCACGCCGCTGCATGTACCTGGACATGTCCGTCAGAGTGCGCTGTGGATGTGTTGGGAGCGTGCGTGGGGGGTGGGGGGTTGGGAGGCGAGGGAGGGCATAAACTCCTTGTTATTGGCGCTTTCGAGCACATATGGGGAAACTCCCACAGGAAACTCCCTCTCTTAATGGGCTCAATCCCATCACATACACTGGATACTATGAATGACGTAAAAGTGAAAATGAATAATTAAACGTCATGAACACAACGAATTATATAATGCGTATATAAAGGAAGGCAAAACGTTTTCATAATGATACTGCTTAAATGAAAAAAATTGAAATTGGGGGGCAGAACCTTCTTGTGAAAATAGATTCGTTTTTTATTATTGTAACATAATTTATTAGTAAGAAAATAAATTATAATAATTTTCTTCTATCATTTCAAACTATTTTCTAGGTTTCAAATTGTGTGAATATATTATGCATTGAAGAATAATAAGTGATCATGTAGCAGCTGATTCAGTCTCACAGATATGCCAAGAAACTGTTCTGCATGGACT
Organism: Gryllus bimaculatus; assembly: GCA_017312745.1. Classification (NCBI taxonomy): domain Eukaryota; kingdom Metazoa; phylum Arthropoda; class Insecta; order Orthoptera; family Gryllidae; genus Gryllus; species Gryllus bimaculatus. The sequence goes on along the minus strand of BOPP01000324.1, from coordinate 207,608 downwards.
CAGCAGCATGAAGCTACTTGACAATTAATACGGTGAACACTAGTAATTAAATTATTGAAGTTCCTAATATAACTATAACATGACGCTAGTGTAAACCATATTTATCCACTTTGGTAATCAAAATTCAATTGGTAATTTCACAAAGTGGATAACACGTCTTACGATATTCAAGTCATAACATTTTATTACAATACACGATTGGTTATCAATTTTGAACTAACTGAATTTTGAACTAATTTGAAATAACTGATCTCTTATTACCATAAGATGTCTTACGATACTTGATTAATGTTGATTGCTCCGGTATTCTCCTAGTGTTGATCTATTACTTCCTGGCCAGAGGTAGACCAATGACTTCAATTAATGCCCCGAGCCACGTATGCTTATGCCATATTTCGTAATTATACTTAGATTTTGCTGTGGTGGCCGATGGCATTATGTCATTGTACACTTCCTGCGTAATAAAATGAATCCTTTTAACAGCGGTACACACATTTCTCAGGTCACGAGCTCCGTTGTGAAGGACGATTGCGAATTAATTAAAAATGTTCACTTTAAGAGGTCGGAGGGGAAACAATGACTTAATGTCATCGGCCACTATAAAAAAATGAAAGTATAACTGTTGAGATCAGAGACGTATTTTGTTCTTCAATTGATATCATTGTTTCCGCTTTCAAGCGGGTGCTGCGAGAGTAGGTTGCACGAACAGAGCAGCGCTTGAGCAGGCAGACTCCGCCCACTCGTCCCCGGGCGCGGTCAGCAGCGGAATCCACGGCCCCCTGGGAGCGCGCCCTGGCTGTCGCCGACCCCAGGGGGCCGTGGCTGACACGTAACCGGCGCCGACACCTTCCTTAACCGCTCGACTTACGATTACGGGGCACTGGGTCACCATCGACCCCGGTGGATTTGGGAGAAACGCTTTTGTTCTTTGCCGGCTTTGTTTCTCGGGATTCGTCTTGCGAGAACGGTTTCGTAGCAGAATGTTTTCGTAGATTACGTCGTTCATTGTACAGTTAACAGGCTTTACAAGATGACGCTCACACAGCCCATTTTTATTTCGCTTTAGTTATGGAGTAATTGCTAAACAAGGGGCAATTTCTTTGAATTGCGGTCAAGTTCTTTGAAACGATTGAATAGAGCAACTAATGAACTGACGAGTGGCGAACAAGTGTTCATTAGATTAAATGTCTTGTCCGGGGGAGATTTTTCTCTGAGAGCAATAGATGTATAAATAACGTTCATTAGGGAAACTTCAAATAAACTCCATTGATACTTCAAGAAGAGAATCTGAGATAATAGAGTTTAAGATGAATATGTGTTATTAAGTATCCAAAAATAGTATTTCAATTGCCCGTGTAATACAACATCAGAACAAACAATGCAATATTTTTGCCTCTACAAATGAATATCTGACGTCAGATCTTTGTAATTTCAGGGCCTTTCATGACGCAGGTATCTTCATGGTATAACTAAAAACATTTTTGTGGTGAGATTATCTAATTTTCTTACAAAATGTATTTTTATCTCCGAAATGTTCTTTAATTTTTACTCGCCAAGAGAATTACAAATGTCATTGAAGTAAGACAAGTAATGTAGAGTTTAATGTCGTTCAGAGTAACCTATATACGTCATACATTTTCATACTTTGCAAAACATGAAAATTGGGGTTTTGCACATTAACCTTACAGGGAAAAGAGTATAAACGCGTGTAGTGATGGAAAATGGAAAATAATATCAAGCAATGTTAAAGTAAAATACCTACGTTTAAAAATCACTGTAAATTCTTTCTCCTCTCTTCACTTGAGAAAAAATGACAAGATGGGAATTGACAGTCGTGAGCACCGCGTGTAAACATACTGCTCTTATTCACTACAGATTCCACGTGTAGCAGTGACAGCAAGTGAAACCTGGAACCCCTGCGCTGTCCCGTCCCGTGGATCGCCCTTTCCTCGGAGCAAACTGGAGCTCGCGTCTTGGACTTCGGCTGAGCTGCTCAGCACAATGCGTCTTTCTCAGGTCGCCCGCGCGTGTCGCTGCCGCCGCCGCCGCCGTCGCCGCCACCGATCAATCTGAGGCGGCTCGAGACGCGCCATCCGTCTCATTAGAGCGCGGAGCGGGGGAGGGGAGGGGAGGGAGAAGGAGGGGAGCGCCTCACGCACAAATTAACGCCGGGATTGATGAGCGCGTGCTCACGGAGCGCCTCTCGGCCGCTGCCATGGCGACTGCGAGGGCGACGCGATGCGACGCGAAGCGGGGCGAGGGACACGGCGAGGGCCACTCACGGCCCACGAGAGCCCCGGCCTCCTTCCGGCCGCGCTGGCACCGGGCTCCCGCGGGCCCCCGCGGCCCCCCGTACCCCGCTCCCCGCTGCACAGTTCGGCTTCCCACGCGTCTCTCCACTTCCCTTCCCCGCCTCCTCCCTCGTCACCTCTCAGAGCTTCTCTTCCTCTCCGACTCTCCCGATTTCGCCTCTCTACGCTTTGCCTTCTCTGCCTCTCCACGATTCTCTCCCCCCCCCGCTCCGTCTCTGCTCGAACCGCTTCTCCCCGTTCCGTCTCTCTCCGTTACGCTCTCCGCCTCCCCCCGCCGCGTCTCACCCCGCTCCCCGACTCAGAATATCCCCGCTCCGCCTCTTCTCGCTCTCTCCTTCCCCGCTACACCTCCTCTGCTGCACATCTCCCCGCTCCGTCTCTCCTGTTCTGCATCTCGTCGCTCTCTCTATACCCGCCCTACGTGCCCCGATTTGCCTCTTCCCATTATCTTCAGTCCTTGCTTCTTTTCTCCATGCTCGGGAGCGAAAAGTCTATATTCAAATGTTACTAAACTCATTTTGTAGGTACTTTTATTAATAATTCAACTATCTAAGTTTAAAAGGTGGAGAAGAGATTCCGAAGTTCAAGAAAACGTACAGATTGTACTTCTCCCCAACGTAACATACTGATTTTACTATTCTTTGACAAAAATAAATAATCTATCTGCTTCTCTTCTTTCTATTAAATTCATTGCACTCTGCTTCTAGCAATCTCGTTTTCACCATTTCTTCATATCTTTACACGTCGACTTTAGCCTCCCCACTGCCGGCCCTCATCCACCGTCGGATCAACATTTCCTATTTCTATTTTTCACTCTCTTTCCTCACCGCTCTGAGGCCCGAACCTCTTCTCACTCGTCCTTCATCGCCCTTGTTTCGCTCTTATCGACTTCGATCCACTTTGAATCTCCCCTACTCTTGGGAACTCGCTGCAACGCGCGTTCTCCTCGTCGTCTCTCCAGTCTCCTGCTCAGACCTTCATTCCGTAATTTTACCTTTTCCAGCTTTTCATGAGACTTACCGCCCGAGGCTTTGCATTGCCCACAAATTTCTAACTAAGCGCTCGGACACAAGAGCAGGTTTGATGGCATGGATATCGTCAATGAAAATTGAAACAGTTTCAAACGAACTCTATTCAAATCATTTTTAAGCAGATCATGTGAAGTTCGAAGAGAAGAAATGAAGTATGTTTAATGACAAGATTTACGAAGAAACCAATTAGTGGAAATGAAATTGCAATTTGCGAAATACTAATGAACAACGAAAAATGCTAAAAATTGAAGGGAGAAAAATATCGGTCTAATTTTTTTTCATTTCGTTGTAGAAATATTCCATGGAGGAAACGTTGATGAAAATATATAAGATTTTCCTAACTTACTTCTTTAATTCAAATTCCCAGAAAATTTATTTTTTTAAATGATTAATCTATTCCTGAAAGTGATTTTTTATATTCTTCTTGAAAAAAAGGAAAACATTATCTGACTGAATTTTTTCAAATTGCATGATCAGTTTTTGCATGATTATAATCTGACAGTTCTTTTAGATCGTACGTGAGTTAAGGGCTTTCTTCTGTAAGGTTGTCACTATTAAAATAGATCCTCTTCATAAAAGGGGAAACTAACAGAGTATTGTATTTTAGCGAAGGTGAGGCGAAGTCAATGGAGGGTTCTCAGTTAGTAAATTCTTCCCTTCCTAGGCAGTGTTGTTAATACTTTGGCCGCAATACTGCATCATTCTTCCCAGTAAAATTCATAGGAAGCGGTGTCTCTCTTTGACAGCTAAGACTTTACCGAGAGTTTATGTACGATTTATTACCGTTGCACTGCGGGCTGTGCCGTGTTCTGGGTGTGTTGCAAAGAGAAGACTTACGTCTGTGAGTTCTTTTTCTCCGACCGGTTACCAGAGTAGTGGGTTCTTCTTGTCTGCCATTCTTGCATGAAAGACGGTAGATTGATTATGAAAGAGAAGGATGAAACACAAAATATTATAAACAATATTTAAATACGCTATTGTTTAGATGTGATAGATACCTTGATGATATGATAATACAACACTTCTTGAAGCCCCTGTGCCACCGTCTTTACGTATCCCGTGTACAATGATTTATTGTGGTAGCCCAGACTTCGGTTCGAATGACAAGTAGTCCAATTAACCGTATGTTTACTTTAACCGAATCCACTGTACATTGTAAATTTTGTTCGCGCGTTAATAAAAAATCCTTCTGCTACCCTCCCGGCCGACGCTTTCGCGCAGGTGGCGGTGCGACGCGCGTCACTGGGTCCCGCGGGGCGGCGCTGGCGGCGCCGGCTCCCTTTACGACCCTCCGCCGCCAGACGCCGCCCGCGCCCCCGCCACCGCTCCCCGCACCGCTCCCTTTCAAATCAGCCACGTGCTCCCGCTCGCACGTTGTCCCCGCCGCACGTTGCCCCTGCCATCTCCGCCCTTCTCTCCGTCGCTACCATCCGCCGCCACACTTCGCCATTGCCCTTCGCTGTTATCAACCGTCGCTTCGCCCCACTCCTTCCCTCCACTACTACCATCTACCGCTATCCTCCACTGCTACGCTCCACTGCTACCCTCCACGACCACCTACCGTTATTCTCCCCGTCCACCGCTACCCTCCACGGCTACTCTACATCCCTACCTTCCTTCCCTATTCTTCTTCGCTATCCTTCACCGCTACCCTCCAACGTTAGCATGCACCGCCAACCTCCACCGATACTCTATATCTCTTCGCTCCTCGCATATACTACTCCACTATCCTTCGCCGCTAATCTCTTCGGCTTACATCCATAGCTACCCTCCATTACCCTCCACCGCTGCCCTTCAACGCTACCCTCCATCGCTATCCTCCACCGCTACCCTCCACCACTACCTAGCGTTATCCTCATCTACCCTCCACCACCTATCTTCCACCGCTAACCTATATCCCTTCCCTCCTCCACAATCCTCCTCCATTATTCTCCGTTATCCTCCATCGCTTCCCTCCACCGATATCCTCCATCGCTATCCACCACCGCTAACCTCTGCCGCTTCTCTTTACAGCTGCTCTTCATTACTATCTTTCACCGTTACCCTTCATCGCCACTCTCCGCCACCAATCTCCACCACCACGACCCTCCACAGCTTCCTTTCACTGCTTACCTCTAAACGCCGCTCTTCTCTCAACCGCTGCCTTACCTTTCGTTGCTGCCACTCCCGTCCTTCTCGCCTCTCCGACACATTAGGCACACTCGCTTCCCCGCAACACATCGCCGCAACACACACCTTCCCGGCACCTTCGGTCGACATCCCTGACACCTTTGGCACTCCCGCCACCTCGCTCCCTCCACATTCCCCCACCCTTCCCTACATCTTTGATACGGCCAGCATCCCCGACACCTCCGAACCCGCCCCCCTCGCCGTCTCTACTACTTTCGCCTCGACCTCCGTGTCCATCCCGCTCCTCCATCCTCACCGATCTTCCCCTCACACATCCTGCTGTCTCACGACCTCCGCATCCCACGATGCAGACAGCTCAGCTGGAATGGACTTCTTGCCAAAATATTTGGCACACGCTCGAAATATTCCACTGGGATTAATTGCGAATCTATCAAAAAGACGTGGAATCCGACGTAGGTTATTTAAATAAATGTTAAGACACATATGCCAGTAATCAAAGCGGGTAGACATTTCACATTAGGATAGTCAAATACTTGTGGCGCCGAATTTCATATTTTCCATCAGTGATTCCGCTATATTTGTGAAGAGTTTGTACGATGTAGTACGATGAATCGTATTCAAACATAATTTTAATTTTATTACTTTTTTATTTATTACAATTGAATTCATCCTCTTACAGGTTAAAATTAATATTATTATTAAATATTTTGTTGGTTTTATTCAAAACTACGAATTTTTTCGCCAACGGAAATCTGAGGTACTCCGTTTCCAGTTCTTCCTTCAGGTACATTGTGAATGTTTCTCCTCTCAATACCTGTTTATTATTCCCTTCTAATGCATTTCAAAGACTATTTATTTTATGACTACTAGTATATTTTCACCTCTAATGTGACTAGTTCTCTTCGGACTAGAAGTTCTGAGTGACATTATTCCGTTTTCATATAGTTCATTAAATAATGCGAATGAAGGGTGCGTGTTTTGTACAAACGTGCAATTTCCGCATGAATTAATGAAAAATTATCTTTCTTTCCAGGTGAGACCATTGAACTCCACACTAATAATTATAGCAGGCAGAATAAATAATAGGTAAGTGAAACAAAAACTTTAATGTTTGAACCGAATCTGCTTTCAGGAAGAGTTAACTATTAAGAGAAAAGTAGGTAAATGGAAATTAAATCCATTGCTGCTTTTTATGAGCCTATCACAACGTTGCATAATTCTTTTTACGAAATTAGCTTTGATTTGCACAAGGTTTTAGGACTCTTCAGCAATCAAACCTATTGTGGGAGCTGAGATGGAACAGAAATATAATTTTACAGTACTGTATAGCTATAAAGTAAAGGCCTATCCCGATAACCCATCCCATATTACATTACATAGTTGCAGATTAGCACCAGAATAGTCGAATTCATGCTCTTGTGGTTTCTCCGATCAATACCAGGAGAATGCCGGAGCAGTACCTTAACAAACTGGCCGCGGACCGCGCGCGATTCTCTATTCTCTTCCCTGTCCTATATGTAAGGGGTGAGCCCTTACAGACACACGCTTACACTCACATGCACTACACTACTACACGTCAGAGGTCCGAAGCTTAAAGATTGTCCCTGCCGGGGCTGAGTCCCGCTGGTTGGAATTCCTGGGTAGCGAAAATTCTGCACGTCGGCGTGTAGGTAGAGGCCAAATCTCACCATCCAGCGAGGGAAAAACACCGCCAGCTCCCGTACTTACAAGCACACAGACTTACGAGACATACGACCATAGCGGTGGACGCGACCGGGAACACAACAATAATCCATCAATAACTGTTGCAAGGACTTCAAAGTACGTCACGCCAGGTGCTGTAAGTCTACGACATCGACCGGCGACCGTATGAATACGCGCGCAAGCCGTCACCGGCCTCTCAGCAGCGCCTTCACGGAAACTTTTTTCGGATCCCCTCGGAAACGTCTCCTGGCAACCGGCGCGCTGGAGGAGCGAGTGTCAGGGCGCGAGATGACGATCTTTCAGAGGAATTTCCATCTCGATCTCATTTCGGCGCCTTCCACGCGCCGCGCCACGCCACGCCACGCCACGCCACGCCCCCGCAGGCGCCGCGCGCGGCTGGCCTCGCAAAGTGGCTAGCGGCCGTCGACGGCTTTCAGAAGAGCCGGGGCGACGCCTCCTAAAGAGAAGGGCCCCACCGCGCGGTGGCCTACGTCAGCGGTGGTAGGGAAGACACTTCGTCACTTAGTACTGCCTCGCCTAACCACGGGCGTAGCAAAAAGAAAGTATTGTAATCGGCGGTAGGGAAGACACTTCGTCACTTAGTACTTCCTCGCCTAACCACGGGCGTAGCAAAAAGAAAGTATTGTAAGCGGAAATCGGCGATTTTTGACAGAAAAACTCTTATTGTCGAGCCCTTGTGGCAAAAAATTAGATAAATATTATTTCTATGAACAGTAAATTACTCTCTCTCACACATTACGTAGTCGGAATTTACTTTATGTGGATTCTCGATACCGAAAAAACTATTGATGACGAAGTGCCAGTGATCAGCAGAAAACCTTCAGAAGTTTTTCTTCAAAATTAATATTCTCCGATCGATTTAAAGCCCTCATACCTTGAGAGTTTGAAAAGCATATTTTGATTTTTGGAGATACTTTACATGAAGACATATTCAAAATTTTCTCAAAAATAATTAAATGTCAAAAGTATAAGAGGAGCTTAAAAAAGGAGCAACAAATCTCTGAATTTTTGAAAATTGCGAAAGTTCAAAATTATCTTCGTGTCCTCTTACAACTTCAATATTCAAATTGATATTTTTTCCAAATAAAATATATTGTTAAAAATCAAATCTTGAAATAAGGTCAGGTGCAATTGTTTGACAATATGAGTAATTTTCGCCCAATTTATGCATGAAGTAAATGCAATTATTGAAAAGCCTCTCAAAACCTGCTTCAAAACTTATTTAAAATGTTTTCTAATGAAAGTGCTATTTTTAAGTCCCAATTTTGTTGAACTCCCTGAATATATGAAAATTGCGAAACTTTGATAAAATGCCATGCAGTTTGCGCTGTTGTAGCACCATTCGTTGTCTACTTAAATGAGTAGAACAAATCGTTGGCAATGGTAATATTGTTTTATGGACTGTTTTGACTGTGCTAAAAGAAGTCTTCAGAACGCTTCAAAAGCTTTTTGTCGACGGAAAACTTTTATATTCTCACATATACTAAACAGTATAATGTGTATCAGAATATATAATTTGCAGATTCAACTGATCCTTCCATTATAAACCATTAGTTTTCTTATCTAAGATTTAAAGAAGACAGTATTTAGAGTTACTGTATTTATATCCCATTTAATGAAGGTACTTATATCCCTTTAACAACATTTATGCAGTTTTCGATACCATGGCCCATAAAACGAATTTCTCTGTTAAAAGGTGTCTATGTTGACATGACTTTCTCTTTACAACGTAAATACGTAGTATGCATATAATATTTAAAAAAATAAAAATACAAATAATCCTATTGCCAGAAAACCTAAGTGCAGTGACCAATCATGGCGTACATTGAAGCTCCCAGGCGAGAAAGACGTCTACCACACAGATTGAAACCATCCTATTTTCGAGCATAAGAAAACTCTTACTTTGGTGCAATGCGCTCACAAAATTTCCCGACAGAAAATTAAGTCTGCGAGGTCAGATCGGAATCAGACTGGAGGGGTTCCTCGCCTGGGTTTCGCCAAACTGTGGTGGCAGATGCTGTCTTTGCCTTGCGACGTTTGCCTCACCTTTGACATCGAATTCGGAATTGCATAATACGTCTTTAGAAAGATATTCTGTTACTATTTGGCAAATTCCATTAATATTTTACAAGTATATTAAAAAAAAAGAAATAGTACCTATCTTGTTTCCCTTCACATTATGACTTTGTTCAAAAGTGCTATACGTATTCGCAATCTGCGATGAAGTAAACACGTCGCCGAAGCCTGATTGAAACGCAAATTAGGAATCATTCTTGCATTCCATCTACAGAACGTAATTTATTCCTTGCTGGACTTTAAAAGCATTTCAGGGTTTCGAAAATAATTACAATCGTACAAAGTAACTTTAAATTTTGGGAAAGGAATTATTAAATGATGGCAGAAACAGGTTCAACGCTACGTAAAAACATCTGTGTAAGATGATACGCCAATCAATCAGGGACAAATGTCACTCGTTTAACGTCGTTATTTGCGATTTCCCCCCGCGTATTCATCGCCAATATGTTATCATTTTCACCTTTTCAACATGCCCTAGAAATATATAATATTTATTCTGTGGCATATGTATGATATAGAGACATTTTTTTTTCAAATAATTTCTATTTTGTGGAGAACTGAAGAAGCAGCAGTACCGTGTCGCATCGGCCAAGATCTCCAGTTGACTTCGCCGATCCCCAACACGTGCACGTGCGCATTGGGGCGTGCGCTTCTGCGCGGGCGCTCGTCTTTAAGGCAGCCCCGCCGGCGCGCGCTGCGGCGGCGCCGAGAGGCCAAAAGAGAAGAAGTGGACGAGGCCGAGAAGAAAGGGTGGGGCGAGGAAGGGAGGGAGAGAAAAAGGGGGGATGGGGTGGGAAGGGTGCGGAGCAGCCCAGCCTCCGCAACGGACGCGAACTCTGGCCCTCGCCTTTCGCGGGGACGCGGCGGTGCGGCGGCGGCGGCAGCGGCAGACACTCTATCTCAAAGGCCGCTACCGCATTGTGTACACGCCTTACAATTCCCAGCACAAATCACATCGTGACACACGCTTCATTCACGGCTGCAGGTTGTTGCCTCCACTCCTCGTTGCGCTTCCCTTTCTTAGCGATGTACTGCCTGCGTAGGGAGTTACAGTGTTCTAAAATTTGGGGTCGGTTCTTTCTTGGTGATGTACTTTAGACCTGTGTATGAAGTTCATTATTTGTCGATGGTGTTCTTGAAGACGTAAAGATGTGAGTTAATAAATTCACATTCTTTGAATTTTCATTTTTTCTTGGGTATTTGATTCTGTTGTTACATACCTCACCCTCTCTTTCACGCATTCGCACATTTCTGTGAAATGAGTCATGAAGCATATTATTTGCTTTTACTCTTAGTATTTGATTTCTTACTAACCTATTTTTGTAAAAGAATGTCAAGAGAACAAATATTTATAGAATTGTTGGAATGTGATTCTCTCAGTAAATAATACTGATCAAAATCTCATTCGGACTTGGCACTTTTGAATATCTCACTACTGAATAGATTATAATTCTGTAAGAAAAAGCTAGTGAGATAAATAATACTGACTTTTGTAGACCTATAGAGTTACATTAATTTGCAATACTATGCGATTTGAGCACATCCACAAACCGAATACTTGCACTGTATCCTTATTTGCCTTCTCTCTCGTAAGATTTCACATACACACAAACACGTACACCCATTCAATTCGCGCAAGAAAACCCTTAATCGAGCGTGACGCCAGAAGTGAAAAGCCAACAATGGGACTAAACATCTGAGAAGCGCGTCATGAAAAGAAGTAACGAGTTAAACGCCGCTCTTCTTTTTCGCCCAGCGCGGCCCTTAAGCAGGAGCAAACTTCCGCGCCGGATGACAGTCGCTCCGGCAGCGCAGATCCCAGATGACTTCGCCAATGAATAATTTCCTCTCGTCTGCGCTTCAGCTTCCGCGCCTTGAAAAAGCGCAGAGCGCCCGCTCGCCCTTGTGCCCGCCGCCGTCGCCGGTGTCGCTGCGAGGAGGTGAAATTGTGAGTAATTTCTTGTTCAAACACTGGCAAAATGGAGGAGCGCCGAGCGAATTCCATTCCGTGTACATTAAAGGGACGGTCTGTGATAGCCATGGGACTCGAAACGGCTCCTACAGATTTTTCGCCTACAGATTCGCAACGTCGTGAGCTGTCATGACCGTTTAGTTATTTGATATATTAAACAAAAACGTTTGGTAGTTCCTTAGTAATAATGATTTATTGTTTTACCTTATTTTAACAGATTTTTTGCAACCACCAACAATATATTTGGTAACATTTCAATCCCTGTTTGCTATATTTATCAAAAGATACAGCATATTCGAAAAGATACAACTCTTTTAATGCTCATAGATAGTGCTGGAGATTGGTTGAATCCTAAAACTGCATATAAATTGTGAAAGATTTTCGGTTGTGGAACACATGAAAGTTACGAGCTTAATAATTCAGTAATGTAATGGAAGTATTGTGAGTTTATCAACGGTGTATGTTTTGAAATGGAAAAGAAAAAAAGAGCGAGACAGAAAAGTGAAATGTTGTAAAGTGCCTTATAGATTTGTGAAATGGTACTGAGTCGTAAAATCATGTGTCTACATGGTAGATTAGGAACTATATTAATTTACAAATTTTATTGATTCTGAATTTGTAAAATGGTGGTTAAAGAGGTTTGCATTTGATTTTTTCTCCGATACTGTATAAAATTACTTGATGAAAAATCTCGTTGAATTATAATGGAGTGGATAGTACCATTATTTTAAATGAATAACAGTTTTGTTCTTGTAAATACATTTTATATAAATAATAGAATACATTAAACATTATGTATGGGATTTGTCCGTCAGAAGAAACATATTTTCAACGACGTCAAACAGCTGTTACAGAACTGTATACTCGACCTCAACTTTTTCGACACATTATCGAAAAGTCTACTGGATTTACGCCAAACACAATCTGACAGCGTTGAAAAAGCTCTCGCTGAATTTTATCGAGACATTAACGAAAAGATTAATGGAGCGCCAGTAGTAGTCTTCAAGCAAAATACACGCGTGGGCTCTGGAACATGTGTTTTCAGACTGCGCAAAACGAGGCCCATGGCCAAGAAGGACCGTTCGTCTTCCTGTCGGCGCGTTATGTATTCATGCGACGCTGCGGAAAGAGGGAGAGCCGTACTTGTAGAACTGCGACAAGTGAATTCACTTGAGCACCAAAGATAGGGAATGGGAGGGAAAATAATATTTTGAAATGGAGTGCAGAAGAAAATGAAATGCATTCACGAAAAAAGGAAAATTACGTTTTGAAATTTAATGAAATAGGGACTTAAGCAATCGCCACATTCTTCTTGCAGTTTTTTTAAAAGTACATGGTATAGTGAAGTATTCATTTATGTATTGCACAGTTTGTTTTCCATACTTTTCTTTGAAAGTGAAAGTGAATAAATCATGTCTTAATATAATCAGCTGGGACAAATCCTACAGCCTCTGTTGCTGAGTAATCCCTGACATTTACCTCTGCTGTTAGCTTTAAGTATTTTTATAAACAATTTGTTGAGTAAAATGAAATGAAATCATTCAACTGGAATGCCAAGGGTTTTCTTATTATTCTTGCCTATTTAAATATCCGACAGACAAGACAATTTTGTGCATTTAGTCTATGATATCTAGTACGATGGCAGGTTTGAGGTGACCAGGACGGAGAAACATTCATTGATTTTTTTTGGCTGCACTTGAAATCGTTGATCTGCAACTGAAAGGCTTCTGAAAATAATATAATTAACCCAATATAAGAGAAATCGAACACGGTTGACTTCGATATTTTTTAACAATCACTGCGAGAAACACGGTTTCTTCTACTAGTTGTCCATGATAAACTTTCGCCTTTTCGATATTTTGTGTTAATGAGATTGATCAATTTGTCTTTGCTCTGATAAAAAGTACGCAAAAAAATTGTTTTGACGGTGGTAGGTTTTCGACACTAGTTAAAGAGCTAGTTCAAACTTAACAAGTGTGAAGGAGAATTCTAAGGGTCGGCTGCTTTGAGCGGTACCTTCCCGTGGGATCTCCAATCAATAGCAGGCAAATGACGGAGCAGTGCCGTAAACAAAATGGGCCACGAATTGCGCGCAATTTTTCCTTCATTATTTTTCCCATATCTCCTCTTGCTGTTGCAAGCAGGGAGATCAAGGAAGCTCAGAGTTTGTCTCTGACTCTGTCACCGCCGTAGCGGTGACCCACCATGAAAGATACCTAGAGGGACAAAATGCCCGCAAGCTAACGTGTAGGTTGGTGCGAGATCTCACGTACTAGCAGTGCAGATTTATCTTCACTTCCAGGGATATAACATGTACTACACAGACGCACCTATCGAGTTACTCGTTCACATGTGGAAATCAATGAATCGCTCGTGAATTGCAACGCATCGCAAAATGAAGAAAATCTGAATAGGTTGCTAGTTGTACTTTCCCGACGAGAACAAATATATTTTTTGAAGAGTCTCGAAAATTCTGAAGCAGCCAAAATTCTATAGCAACCAAAATCCTGACGCTCAGATTGCAACCACTTGAACACGCCTACTGCTCCTCCACCTTTATCTGCACCGACGCCCTAGTGGTGCGCGATAAATTGTGCGAGGCAAGCGTCATACGCCGTCGCTGGTTGGGCCCCTGCTTGCGCTGCCGCGGGCTGACTGATGGTAGGCGCCCGAGTTCCTCCGTGCTCCGCTGCTGCTGCTGCGCTCCAGATAACAAATGACGGCGCGATAATCGCGCGGCGGGCGGGCGGGCGGGCGTCCGTCAGGGGGCTTTCGTTAATTGCGCCCAAATGACGAACGGCCCGCGTAAATTTTCATTTCGTCTGCGCTAGAGGCCAGCACCTTCGTTGCCCGGCTAGGTTAGAATGCACAATGCAAAAAAGGAGGTTGTGCATAGTTGTAAGAGGAGAAAAACTTGTTTGTAAGTCTTATTTAAGAGGAGAAAAAGTTAATTTGTTCTTTTCTTTTTGTCTTCTTTACTTTTCTTATGTTTTTTCTTATTTTTCTTCTTTATCTTTCACTGTTATCTCCTTTTTACTTTCTCGCTACCGCTTACGCAGTAGAGAGAGAGAGAGAGCTATGTATTGCTGCGCGATAAAGCAAGGAATTTTCGGCAAAAAAATATTTCAACTTACAATTTATTACAATCTCGAAACGAAAAAGTAAATAAATTCAGTTGCTAAATTCCTCCGTCTGTTCGTCCGTCTGTCTGTAAACTGATGAACCGATTTTCTCCAAAATTTATATTAATCATTCGTTCTGGCTGATGTCGCGGCCCTTTCAATTTGAAATCGATATTTTAATTTTTGTAGGGTATTTAACGTAAATTCCCAGGGACATTTTCAAAATTTTCAAAAACTGGCTCCATAGTTTTTAGTTAAATTTTATTATACAATTAGGGACGTTTAAGAGTATGGTGCACATATTGTTGTTGTATGTGTGTTTGTTGAATTTTCTGATTTTTCGAAAATTGCAGAAATTCAACATTTTTTTCGTTGTCTTTCTACAACTATTGTGACAACAATAATTATGAAGATAGAGATTTTTCCCTTAATGATATATATTTTTTAGAGATATATTTTGAAATAAGATCATGTACAATTTTTCGAAAATTTGAATACTTTTTGCACAATTTTGTTTGAATGTACGGGCGAGAAAGTAGCTGTTTTAGCACCACTAGTTTCTTCTTTTTTTCTCTTTATTATATCGGCCACCTATCACCATGCATTGCAGAAACCTATTTTCCGATTCTAATATCTGAGATCAGGGGAATCTAAAGACGTCAGCATCAGTCACATACGTATGACCATACTCAGAAAGTGATTCCGTTACCTCTCGAAAACAAATTGATGTGCTCTCTCCTCCAAGCCAGATCGTTGGCTGTTAAACCTCCTTAAAAGCTATTTTAATTCCGATTTTGGTTTTGCTTTTTCCCGAATAGATGGGCTGTGAATTTATTATTTTAAGAAACATTAGTTACAATTATATGTTCCAAGCAATGTTAAGAATCTTTACTCGGAACTCTTTACTTTGCTTCTAAGTCATTATCTTTAGCAATTTGGTAGTGAGCAAGTCGATGTCCAAATGAAACTTTTAAATTTTTGGCCGTGACCTCCTGAAATTGTTGTAAAGGGGCCCACAGTCGTAATGAAAATCTTCTTTCCCTAAAGATGTTCAATCCCTAATTTCTTCCTTGTTAACTTGACAAATTTTGAAGTTCTTGAACGATTCTTTGGGGAAGATGTTCTGCAAGCTATTCGGCAACCTTGCAAATGGATTAACATACAATTATTTATATTTATTAATTGTATCATTATATTTCTAATTTCATTCTCACTGAAGTATATTTTAATCATTTACTAGTAAAACATGTCATGTGTAAACGAACATTTGAAAGAAAAAGTGCCGACAACTGAATCAGTCCTTTCTGGCGCCAGACACCTGTTCTTCTATCTGACAAATGGAATGTATATACATTTATAAAACGTTTGAAAAAGTTAAGGGAAGGCATTTCTGTACATCTACGTCTGGAAGAGCGTATATCTGTGTCAGGCGAAAAATATGTAAATTATTAAATATTTATTGTAGTTATTACTAGACAAGGGTCGTTATTATATTAGATCGGTACCCGCTGGTTCAGTTTGGATTTCGATTCCCATATAAAAGTAATATTTTTACTCCAATCATATACGTTACCCTGCATTACCTCTTGATGTCGCGTGTTCTCTCTTCATTGCGTGTCCAATATGTGGAAGCCGAAGGGCCGGCCGGAGGTGGCTCGTTCACAAACTGCGGCGGACGTTTAGTGCGGCGACCGTGTCTTCATTCCCTACACCGGAAGTGGCGGTGGCACTCCGGTCGCCAGAGCCTGCGGTCGGGTGGTAATAGGGCACTCCGCCCCATTAAGCGCAGCTGCCTGCCAGCGCCCGCACGGCTTGGTTGCACGCTAGGCACACCACACCACACCATGCCAGGCCAGGCCAGGCCAGACCAGGCCAGACCAGGCCGCGCCGCTCGGCCTCCGCGCGCTTTCTCTGCCTGGACTCAGAGTAGCTGCCACGCCCACTTACCATTCGCGATTTGCGGTCATGGGAACGCAGGCTTCTGCGGCGCGATTCTTGGACCGGCCTAGGTGGCTCATAGCAGCAATTGACGTCACTGTATCACCGAGGTCTTGAGATGCGAGTCCCGATAATGGCAGGATTTCCCTTCATAGGTACATAGCTCGGTCGAATTCAGCCGCTGGCTACAGGATAATAGTAGTGGATTGCTGCTCTGATCAGTAGTTTTCCCTGCTTTATCCAATTAACACCAGGCGAATGCCGTGCAGTACAATAACAAACGGACCGGCGACCGCGCCCGATCTTTCCTTCCTCTGCCTTGTCCTCATCTTCACCCTTTACTTACATTTACATGCACTGCACTGCCAAACATGCCTTGAGACCAGGCGGAAGCTTAGAGCTTGTTCCGCTTGGGGCGGTGACCTGCTAGTGGGAGATACCTTGCTGCAAAATATCCGCAAGGCAATAAGTAGATCGATACCCGATCTCGGCAAAGATATCCTCTACCTTTAGTGATAGAAGCAATGAACTATACTTGCGGAAATAATGATCTTAAAAATTGAAACTAATCACTGGAAACACTAACCCAAAATCATTAATGAATCAATCAATAGATTATTGGTTCTCCAAAGGGTATTGTGAGTAAGGTTTTCTAAAGTTTGTATTGTGAGTAACGATAGTATTTTCTTAAAAAGATGTCAAAAACTAAAACGACAAACACAAAAAAATAATCAAAACTAGTCTCATATTATTTAGCTATAAATTAACTATAAGCAATTATAAAAAACTAAAAGCTTTTGAAATACGAGCATGGAGAAAATTATTGAACGTTAAATGGAAAGACAAACACACAAATACAAACATTTTGAAAAATTAAACCCAAAACTTTCTCTAGAAGCCAAAGCTAGTCAATTGAATGTGAAATATTTTGGACATACTGTGACGGGAATAGAATCCCTGGAAAAGGACATAATGCTTGGAATGGTAGAAGGAATCAGGGGAAGAAAAGGATGTAGGTGGCACAATGAAATATTCAAGGCTACCAACTTTACATGACCAGGCATAATTCTGTGTGTTGAAGGCATAAACACATGATACTTCTGTGCATATCCAGTTAGGATAACGAGGGATTGCTTGCGATCTATATCTAACTGTCATAATAGTCCAGAAATGCAGTTGCCATTCCTTGTCGTGTCTTACCATTCCACTGGTGACCGTATTCCATCACTCCCATCCCTTCTTCCACCCGCAGCCGCCTGCCTCGCTCTGCCCGTCGCGTCGCTCTCCTGGCGAGGGGCGTGGCCCGCGGGAGGCGCGCGGCAGCTGCGCCCGGGACACAGCGCGCAGGCGGCGGCGGCACTGAGCTTAATGCCCGCTCCTCTGCGCGGCTGACCGACTGCCTGCGCGCGGCGGAGGCTGTGCACCCTGACCTGCCCTGCCCTGGCCCGCCGCTTAGATTTATGAAGCCCCCGCGTCTGGACGAGTTGTCACTCGCGGTGACGTCCGTGCCAGGCACGAGGAGCGGCAGGCCGCGCCAGCCACGTCACCAGAGGGATTGCGCTTGGAGGGGATGCGGGTTTTTCAATTTGTCGGATAAAGAGGTTTCAAACGAAGATAAAACAGTTCTATACTAAAATTATTGAACTGGAATCTACATTGTTTTAGTGAAAAAAATAAAATGTGCCGTTTCAGTAAATGAAACTATCTTCTTTAGAATTATCAATTATTTGTCGGTTTATGGGTGTAGGTTGGTCCAAAATAAATTCAGAGTTCTTTGGTGTGCGTAACACAAGGTTGATCACTGTACTTCCAATATAACCTGTAGGGAGGCAATATAGTATATTTTAATTACACTTGTTACATTCGTCCCTGGTTGGAACAAAAATAGTCACAATAAAAATTATTCAAGAATTTGTGTTTGAGAAATATTTGTTCTGATACTTTGAAAAGAGATCGTGCGATTACTGTGTTTAGTCTACAAATTCTCATCATTTGTTGTTATCATGGTGTTAATGGTGTTAATGTAGAATGCAGTTTATGATTTGGAAGGTTCATGGCATATTCACACTGTCTCCAATTGCAAATTGGAGGGAAAGGGAAAAGAAGAACCTATGTGGTCCTCTGTAAAGGAAGCCCCTCCAATATTTGCTTGGAAGAAATAAGAAAAACTACAGATACCAACTATTAGGGAATAAGTCCTACGAGCTCGATCCTGGTAGAGGATATTCTCCCTGATGATTAACACATCAAAAAAAAATCGGACACTTTTTTATAATCAAAATCGTGGCGTTCCCAGTTACTGCCAGTTGCTAATTAGTATTAACATCAATGCCGATACTATTCTATTAAGACAGGAAACTACATTCGTGTATGCAGTCACCCTTGTACATTCACGCACTGCTTTCCAAGTATTGTTTGCATCTGCTGTTTTGCATCATAAAACTACCCAAATAGGAGAAAGATCAGCTCACGACCGTAGCTCTCGCCATTTATAAACATGTGACCGTCACTACCTGCACCATTGTAGGAATAATTCGACAGGTAGCAGCGGCAACAGATTAACAATATGATTAGCAAAGCGAGCCAGGCTCGCGAGCCACGCTCTCTTGTGTATAGCTCGCTAACGGTTGGGAATGAGAACGACTCCGGCAGTTGTAGGGTGTTGGCCGCCAGCCTCTCTACTCCCCCGGGCCGGTCTTCTTCCGATCTGGTCGCGGCCCGCCCCTGGCGCTCGGCCAGCGCGGGTCCCCGGCGCTGCCGCTTTATTAGCCGTTGCGTTGATATTGAATCTCTCGCGCCCGCGTCATCGACCCCTTTCATTCCCCCGGAGTTCCTTTCCGGCCGGAGGGGGAGGAACGGAGCGGAATCCTCGAGGATCGTGACTTGCCTGGGAGTACGGGGGCCAATGATCTTCAGATGTCTCCGAGACTTGAGGATCCCAGACAAGCTCTCAAGAGTCTGTTTGGAGATGAGCAATTATATGCAGAAACTGGTGTTGAAATGAAAAGATATTTAAAAATGAAAAGCGAGTGATGTAATTTATAGAACAAGATAAGACTGTAGAGAACAAAAGGTAAGGAAAGAGCCAGACAGAAACTGGGGATGTGAGCTGAGAAGGAAAAGGGGGTTCGTTCAATCATAGAAATGTTACCTGAGAACGAATAAGAGAAAAGGGAGATGAGAACGATGTGAGAACAATAAAAGGAGATCTATACGATAAAAGTTGTTGGGAAATATTGTGGTTGAGACGAAGTAAGAAATCAAATTAAATAAATATTTTGTGAAATGGAATTGAAATAAAAGGAAATATAAGTGAGAAAGAAATGTTTGGTAACGGAGAGAAGAAGCGAGTGTTATTTAAAAGAGTGAGAGAGAAGAGAGGAGAAATTGCAACGGAGTGAGAAAAGACGAGATGTTGAAGAGAAAACTATAAAGTAATAATATGGCAGAGTGAAAGCCTCGGGACAAAAATTGATATATGATGTATGAAATAAAACAAAATTTGCAGTTATAGATCATAAAATGCTGTGAAGATCGTGAACCTGATTTTAGAACAACGAAGATTATTAAAAGGATCGTCAGAACCAAAGATGGGTTTACAAAAGAAGAATATGTTTGAAGGAGAAATAGATATGAAAGTTTGGAGAACTGAGGTGATGTTGCTAGGTGAACAAAATATGGATATGCAATGGGCATGGGCGGTATTTTCAATTGAAATACTAAAATGGATGAATGTTTGAAGAGGATAATCGATACCACAATCAATTACTGAGCGTAGACGAACGAAGCGCTTTACGTTAGATCTTACTCTTTCTTCTTGTCCACATTTTTGCAGTGATTTGCGCAGTGCAGCTTTTGTGTTCTTAAGTATCACAGATGGTAGAAACAACTCTGAGAGTTGAATTATCTTGGGATATGAATAATTTTGAAGAGATTGAAAGATAAAATCATACACGGAGTAAAACGAAAAGCCATCCGCACCACAGTCAGGGTTCCGTCATCCAGGCATTCAAATCTAGCTTTTGGTTTCCTGTGTTCAGACCATGCTACAAGCCGCTACGTCAGGGGAAGCAAATGAAACTGTAGATAGAAACAAAATATTCGTGACTCCCGTGAAAACCATGAACTAAGAGGGAGAGGGAAAGTCGGTGAGAAAGGGAAAAAGAATGGGGTGGGAGAGATGGAGAATGGGAGAGAGGGGGAACGGAAGTTGAAGAGGGGGAGTGGGAGAAAGAGGGCGACAGAAGAAGACAATGGAAGGCAATACTCGGCACTCATTGGGTCAGCCGCTATAGATGTAACGAGAGTGATGCAGGGGCAGGCAAAGCGTGGACTCCACTTCTGATAATCCCCGCGGATTTGGCGCCGGCCCGTAAAAGACCGTCTGGGAAAAAGAACTACGTCGACAGTGGGGCATACTTTTTTTGCAATGGCCAGCCTCTCCTCTTCCCCTCTCGGCCAACTGGCCTTCATTATCTCGAGCGACCCGGCCGGTGCGCCATGCACCCTTATCCCGTGCGTTAAACCTGCCACGCGGGGTCTCGATTCCCGCGCAAAAATTAAACATTTATTATACATCGTTAGAACGGTAATTAAAATTTGCTCCGCGCGGGGAAGTATATAGGTTTTGTGGCTAAACGTTGTGAGGTACAAACGTGAGTCGTAATGTGTAATCGAGAATAAATTTTACACATATAACTAAATTAATTCTTAGCGGTTAACACGATTAGAAATAAATTGATTAACACTCTTACAAGCGAGTGGGCCGGAATTGGATTGGACGGAGTTTAGCCGGGACAGAATTTGATGTATCTAATTCAGGCCACGATAGATCAAGCCTCAAACATTTTGGCGAAGGTGGCAATTACTCAGATCAGTCTTACGAGAAAAATTTATTGCCACTAGGGCTTTGCCCAGTAAGTTACTCAGTGAATAATGATCTGAAAGCACAGGTATCAGCATCTAAAAGATCGATGTTTTCACACTTGGTCATCCAGTAGATGTTTGACCAGTAACGTCGATTTCCTGTTGGCGATCATCTCTATTTTGCTGTCATAGTATTGAACACTAATGCCCAATCCTATCGTGAAGTAACTTTTCAGAAATTTTCATGAAAGAATAGAGCCCGTTAAATAATAAGGTAGAGGGCAGTGGGGGCAATGGGATGACTCAAGTCTCTAAACGACTAATGTTGCAAAACAATTCAAGTATATATAATATATTATATAGTATGTATTATATATTATATATTATATATTATATATTATATATTATATATTATATATTATATATTATATTTTATATATTATATATTATATATTATATATTATATATTATATATTATATGTTATATGTTATATATTATTATTGTTATTAACTACAATATAATTCACAATGATCTTCAATAATGAATCACATCATTCAATTTTTTTTAGACAAATATTTATGAGAAATTCGATTGGTTTTGAAAGTTACTTCAAATAATAAAAACAAAAATTTTGTTCTTGAAATAACAAAAAGAGGATAGTTACTACTTCTAACACTATGTGCAGTCAGAATCCATGTTTTGTGGTCCTTGATACCGAGATATTAATTTTCGGCAAAATATTTGTCCGTCCGTTCATCTGTTAACCATATCGCCGCTAAACCTTACAGAGAATTCTCATCAAAGTTCATGTTCCCTAATCGATTTGGGCAATGTCACGAATCCTTGATTTTTAAATGGATATTTGGGTTTGGGAGGAACTTTTCATAATGTTTCAATAAAATTTTTAATGTATTTTCAAAAGTGGCGTGAAATTTTCTCTTTAAATTTGTTGGTCTAATATAGAAAAGTACCTTGTAAAAATAGCGCATATTCGGTTTGTGCCGTAGTACTGCCAGCTAAAGAATTGCCTCTCCGATTAGTTTGTAAATCAGGTGAGATTTTGGAATGGTTTGTGTAGTTTAATTTGCAAACTATCTTTAACCCCTAAACACATGATAATTAAGCCGATATGACTGTTACATTGGTCTTTGTAATTGAAAATGATTAATTTCGGTCATTTTTATTTTGTTGCTAATTGATTAACACTGGGAACTGAATAGAATGCAATCAATTGCGCAAATCACTAGAGGACAGTTTACACACACAGAGCACAGTTTACACAGGAACACAATTCACATTTCATTCACATCGCTCTCGTATCGAAACTGTGTCACGCGTTTGTAAATTTGCGTAAGCTGAGAGCGAACAAAGTAATTCGATTAGACCTCGCCAAGGTTAACAAAGGCGCTCATTTTAAAGGTTATGCAATATCCATAGCCTTTGGTTTATTGTAATTATTAGTAGGACATTATAACCCAATCTCCGATAGCAGGATACTCGTCCAAACTTGGCAAAAGTTAGCTCACGAGGGGTTTAAAAGTTTGGAGGAGCTCGCAAAGACACACAGGCCCTGTTTTCTTTGGAGGTCGCTCTCTGAAAGGGTCTTTACCAGCGCCGAACGCTCAGCACTTCGGGAGGTCGTGGAGCGCGAGGTGGCTTGGGAGGGGCGTGAGCGGGGGCGGGGCGAAGTGGGGCGTGACAGGAAGAAACTCCGCGGACGTGGACGGCCGTCCTAATGGAGGTGGGGCGCGGGGATGACGTTCGCGACAATGGCGATGGCGACGGGAAGATGGTGCCGAAACCCGGACTACCATGACCGCCCCGTCGCCGTTCTCCTCCCCTGGCAGCGGCCGCAAGAAACGGGCGACGCCCTCCACTGGACTGGGGAGTGTCTTCAACAATGCATTCTGCGTTCCCTCAGAACTATTCACAATGCATACCAAGTGTCACAGTGCGGTTATTAAACTGGTTATCCACTATGGAAAAAGGAAACGTTCCTTTTTTTGTACTACGTAGGAGTGTACTTTTGATGTTATGCACATGCTGCTACTTATATAACATATCTGAGATAGTGTAAGTTTCTTATTATTAAATGATCATAATTCGACTAGTTCTCAGGTACTACACTCAATTATTTCACTTGGTACTATCATGTCCAAAAAGTATTATTACTTTTAAGATGACAATAAGACTATTGATTTATGTATTTACATATGCTATTTTGTTTTACCAAAAACAAAATAAACCAGTAACGTGAGTTGTACTTCGTGTGATTTGTGGATAAGAATTTAATTCTTGTCGCTAAGAAAGTTCCCTTACTTCTTAAAGGAATAGATTTGATTTTTTCTCTCATAAAGAGTAAAAACTGTATTTGGCGTACAACAAAATGACAATTTGTCCCTCAGCAGATATTTTAATAATATTCCTGAAAAAAAAATGGATCTTGGGCCGTTTTGTAGTTGACATTCACATATCTAGAGCACAAAATCTAAGTTCAACTGATAGCGACAACACAGTGACTTTTAAAAATTATTTTCTCTTTGTAATACAAAAAGTACTAAGATTTGTATTTAATTCTGGACGCTACACATTTAAACAAACTCGCATGATTGCTAACTGATTTTGGTAGCTCAAATATTTTTTTGCAGTAAAATGTGGGATTTATTTACTTACAACTTACTGACAGAAAGAAATGAACAGTTACATTATTCCACAAAACATCCTATGCGTAGGTATGAAATGAAGTAGAAATAAAATATGGTAAAAAATGAAATATTTGAAAGTGATTTTCGGTGACTTTTCTGGCATGTATCGTATAAGAGATTGACATGATTTGAAAGACCGTGCGGACAGCCATCAAATGCAGTTTGTTCAATTAAGTCAGTTAATGAATTACTTTTATCATGAGGTGTTCATCATTTCATATCAACATCCTACAGTCTTATCGTATCCTATACAACTCCACTCAATAAATATGTTATCCCTCTTGATAGTACTAATAATGAATAGTAATAAATAATAATAATAATAATAATAATAATAATAATAATAATATAATAATAGAATAATAATAATAAGAATAATACTAATAATATAATAAAGCTTACATGTCACTTTATGAAATGCGAGCTTATTGGAAACGTGTCGAAATAAAAAGAGATTAGAGATCATTGTCGATCGGAATGGGAACTTACAGATCACTGTTGTCGGAATGAGAGCTAAACAGGTGCGGTCGTCGCATTAGGGTTACAGATCACTATCATCGGATGTTAGCTTACAATTTTTGTTTGTCGAATGATACATTATAAGTCACCTGATGTAGGGATTTGAGAGCTTAAGAACCAGGTCCTTGATTAAGAGCTTACAAAACCTGGTCGTCGATGAGAGCTTACAAGGACTCGGGTCGTCCGGATGAGAACTTATAGGGCCCAGTCATCAAATTAGAGTTCGAAGAGGGCAAGGATGTGAGTTCCCCCACCCTGGGGCGACCCTTGCGGCCCCTCCACCCCCCATCTCACTGGCGCGAGTGGGGGATGAACAGCCGGAACGGCTGTCTGTGGGGACCGCTAGCGTCACAACACTGCTAAAAATTTAAACCGCAGTCTCCGATGGAAAGCCAGCGCATGCTCCGCACCCGGCGCGCCCGCCACCCGCCGCTCCTTCCGAACAGCGCAGCGCTGTGGCATGGCTGAGGGTGCACCCGGTGCGGCCCGATTGCAGCGCGCCGCGAGGCGAGGCGAGGCGCGTCACCTCGCGTCGCGTGCATTTATCCCGAACCGCGAAACAGGGCCCGCAACTCTCCATCAAAATCGGGGACAACAGCTTCGCACCTGTTTGCGACTATAGGAAGCGCTAGTGTTCGCCGGGTTGCCAGCTGCAGGTTGGACGCCAAACTTTCCCATATCAAATTGGCACTAATTTTGTGAGAAAATACGGAAAACAGGTCTTCAAATGTACAATTTATTCATATTCTCACTTGTAAGAAACCTCTGAAGAAAGCGCGAACGTAGACGTATCTTTTGTAAATGATGGGGCCTGCTTGCGACTCGCGAACTTCACGCAGCAGTCATGCACGTTTAATTATCGTTTGGGCAGCAGTTTCTGTTTTAGTTCCTGTAAGAAGGTGATGTACAGACGCGCCCCACTGTAAGTGGTCTCCACCACGTTATATGGAGTTATAGGGCCCTGACGCGAAACCTCCACGGCGCCACTGCGCCATTCGGCAGCCGAGGGGTGGGTGGGGTGGGGGAGTCGCGCACTGCCTGCGACGGTGGGACGAATTGACGATTGCGCGCGAGAGCCAGGCGCGAGAAGAGCCGGGAGCGTTGACGAACTCGTTGTTAGGAGAATGGAACGATAGTGTGTACTTCAAGAAAGAATTGAAACTGAAAGGAGAGAAAATCAGAGAAACAAAAAAATATATAACATAAACTTACGAACTTGTGGAGTATAGTTGCTTTAAATACGTTTGATTTCTTTTGTTATTCCATGCGCACTGCATCTAGGTCGATAGCGACTCTATTTGCATTTTAAGGATACGGTAACTGTGAAGATGACATGATATGGTGATGATAGGGGTGATATGACGAACAAGGGGCGGACGGGAACTCGAACCCGCGCGGCGCGGCGATGTTAAGCGTATGGACTGCGTATACCCAAGTTGGCGGGTTCAAACTCGATCGAAACGTGGATTTTTTTAAGGGCGAAAATTCCTTCCGTACCCTTCTTCGGAGGAAGTATAGCCGGCTGTCCCATGGTTCGTTAGATTTACTTGCATTGTAAAAAAAGACCTCAAAGAACTTAAAGTGACGCCTCTGAGCTAAATTCAAAATCACCTGTTACTTCCACAAATACCTCATTCATCTTGCCTGCTTGGTGAAAGAGCGTAGCGAATTTTTTCTTGTCAGACGGAAAGAGCGGGCCTATGGCCCAAGTCTCGCACGTAAAATAAGCATTAATTCAATTCAATTCAACCGCGGTCCTGTCGGTCAGAGAGCGCTACGGCACAACTGCTTTAACCATCTCGGACCGTCTTGGGACTGCGCCGCTTGGTAGGTTTGATTTTTTTGTGTTTTCGGGCGCATGTCAACTCGTATTTCATTAGTCATAAAAAGAGCAGCTTGATAAACCTTTCCGCAGGGGGGGGGGGAAAGGGGATGGCAGTAGTTCTCTCCCGCTAGAATGGGAGAGTCGTGTCGACCAATACGTTGGCTTGTGGGTATCCCTCTTTTAGGTGTCTTCGCCATTAGGGCACCACTCCAGCCGGGACCAACACTAAGATCCCAAACTCTAATCTCCATATTCGGTACGGTGTGTAGATGCGTGTTCGATATATGTCTGAATTTCCATGGAAGGAAAGATTGCCCGTTCCTTGGCCCTTTGGTTAGGCTACGCTCCGGCAGTCACATGGCGTTGATCGCAATAATCAAGAAATAACGATAAGAGAGCCGATTCTGCTATGAAATATCCTCTACATAGTTAACTTGAATTCCATCCAACTAGAAATTTAGTTTCTAAATCCCCCGTCGTTGTGTAGTCGGATTTGACGAGCCGTAATCAAACGATGCTGAAGAGTTCTTTCCTTTGAGATTTTGCAGCCGGTAGAGCACTTTTTTACTACTATCTATGAAGATTTTTAATGTTAAGAATCACAAATCAATCGTTGATGATGACGATTATGGAGATGAGATGAACGGTGGAAAACTGTTGAAACATACTTGCAAAAGCGAACCAAAACATGACGACGTGGAATGGTTTAGAAGGTAAAGGATAGATAGCAAAAAGCGGACAGGGCGCTATCACTGTACGTAAACGGTTCTGGATAATAAAGAAATGAAAAGAAAGAAAAGAGAGAAAGTACAAAGCACAGTTACGAAATCGTTAAAAAAAATTAGAATAAAAAATACTTAATACAATGAAATTATCGTGCATCATAAAGATTACAAATTGAAATCTAAATAATAAATTATCGCATTACATATAAGGAGCCAAAGAGATTGATTTAATGCACGAAAGAAGAAATTGAGGATAATAAAATTACAATACCTAAGAGGAAAATTAATTAGTGAAATTTACATTGACTGATTTTCGCTGTCTTGTTTTTCTTTGAAGCTATGCCGTCTTCCCATCTACTGATTGTGTCTAATGTCTACTAACAAAGAAAGACAATCCCAAAGCCAAACTGTAAAATGCAATTTCAATATCACTAACGCATTCCCAATGTTTCTAAAATTTCAAGTAAATATCACCCGATTAAAGCATTTGTGCTAAACAAATTAAGCAGCGTTGTAAATTTATTAAGCAATAAAATGAAAGCAAATAACTCCACTCTCGCAATTAAACTAAAACTAAAATGCGACTGTAAATATACCGGCGTTTAATTTACAGGTGATTTTTTCATCGTCTATTCACTCAGGCGGCATTTCGGTTTGTCCAGGAATGTTAAACGTTCCGGAAACTCATTAGTTCCCGAGGAAGGTCGTTAGAGCGCATCAACTTTGGTTTATAAAGAAGACGATGGCAGATGTTGCTGTCCCAGCTGCCCACAAAAATTGGTCTGTAGCAAGCCGAACTCTGCGGTGAAGAAAAATGATTTTACGACTTGATAAAGATCGCTCTCTACTTCGTTGGTATTCTCGCTTTTCTCCCGGACGTTTGGATTTTAAGTGCGAATAATTTTTTTACTACGTATATGAAAGCCGAAAGATTTGTACATCGTTTGTGTCGTTTCAGAGATAAAAAATCATGGACGTTTCTTGAGGAATTTTGACAGCTGGTGTTGAAAAGCATTAACGTCGATTTTAATGAGGCAATGTAGGAAACGGTTTTAAAGAGACAAAAATTTAGAATTTCCGTGCTAGAGTGAAGAGAGAAGAAAAATAAAGGATAAAAAAATACATTTGGTTGAAATATAAAAGTGCAAAATATTCCTTTTTGAAAGAGTCCGACCAAGATTTATAGTTTGTTGGATATGGAGCAGTTAATGAAGTGAAAAATGGAGATAACGTTTAATAAAAGCCAATCTGCGAGAAAAACCCAGCCAGTTTTGCGATAAGTTGCTGCCGCTGCCAGCTGTCAGTTACGCGGATAGTTTTTTTTAAAAACTTTTTATGCAAAATGAAGTAGTCCATCACGGCGGTTTAACATTTCGACTCGCCCTATAACATTAAATATGTAGCACAATAATTTATGCCAGTGATACATTGTACTCAACAGTGACGCAATGGAGACAAATTTACGTGATATTTTTAATCTATCAAAAATAAATTTGAAAGCGATTTGGTTGCACTGAGGATGCGTAAATATGACTAGAATAAAAGCCAGAGAGAACAATCTGAATCTTGCGGTAAACTCTCGCCAATTTTCGTCTCCCAATATTTCCCAATGCAAACAATGTTCCTTGAATCTTTAAAGAAGTCATCAGTGACTTTTTAGCCAATCACTTAGAAAAAGCTGCCAATTCAGTATTCCGCATCTTTATGGAATATCTCATTTGAAAACAAAACAGATGCTTCCATTAATATAATAACCTCAAAATAAAAGATCATATAACAGAATTAAGAAATCTTGACAAACTAAATTACATTATCCTACCAATCATAATATCAACAAGACTGCTGAAAGATTAAAAGTTCTTACTTTATAGCGGTGGCCAAGATTGTGCATATGACCTTTAAGATACAATACTTACAATGACTCAGAAATATATTCACCGCAGTGAGACGGAGAACTTCATCACCCATCCATTTCAACAATGTTTTGATAACGGGTACCCCACAAAATAATTTTATTCATGTTATTAACTGTTGAAATGGTACTGAAATCCAATTATTCAGTTATCTGTTCACCAAAAAAATGATAAATTATTTTATTTTAATTGTAAATGCAGCCGCAAATCTGTCACCACCAATGAATATATGTTAATATTGTACAAAATCATTGAGCAAAACAATAGTGATCAGTTTTAAAAACAATAGAAAGTGAAAACCATCAAGAACATTTCACCCTCATCCAAAATTATTTCAAAAAATTTCCCAAATTTACTCAAACAAAAACTATGCCAAACTTTTCACATCATTTCGTATTCTAACCTAAACTTTTCTAATTCGCAAACTCAAAACACGCAACCAACCAATGTCTTACGTAAAACAACTCTATAATTAACAATAATAATCCCATCATCTCCTGACAGCAATGAAATAATAACGACGTTGTTCATTGCCAACAATATTATTTAATGTAAGAGCAGCTTTCGATGGCTTAGCCATGTGGCTTCCATCCAGCAGACAAACGATGATTAATGGCTAAGCCAATCGAAAGCCTGCTGCTTACATTAAATGAATATTTGTTGGCCAATGACGTCTTTAATTATTTCATAAAAAATGCCTCCGATAACACACCAACAACACCTTATAGTCCTGTACAGCAATTTTTATCAACTTCACAATACATCTATAATTACAAAACTCAAAATTCAATCACTTAGTATTTGAGTACTATCATTGCTAGAGCAAACCAAAAAAATGCGACTAATCATAAATTGGACTTCAAGAAGCAAGCCAAAAACAAGAAGTAAACGTAAATTATTCGCTTCTTTACATTGCTACAAGATCTAACATGTCTGCAAAAACTTAATAATATGTGGCATAATTACATGTTGCAATAAAGGACAAAAACTAATACATCCTCAACTGAAGTCTATCTACAGAAAAGAATAGAAATAACACAAGAATTGCCGGTTGTTTATTTATCGAAATATTATTACGAGAGTGAGTCAGTAGAACACCGTAAAAGCTGTAATTTAAAAATCCAAATGTGTCCTAGTTGCGTGATGGATTGTGAAGAACCAAAACTCCGGCAAGGAAACAGTGTAAAAATGGCCTCCTGCCCCACTTAGCAACTGTGCACCAGCGAGGAAGAGCTTCTGTATTCCATTTTTTTTGCGAAAGTAGTAAAGGTGTGAAATCTATAGACATTGTCTTCGACGAATGAGCGTACAGAATGATGACGCGCTGCTTGACTCGAGCGTAAGTGATCGAATGTGTTGGAAGTTTTCAAATGGTGTATATCCGTGGTCGAAGCCTGCCGCGCCCAGGCTAGCCACATTGCGTTATGATTCCAGAGGTTCAGTGCAGCGTGAAACAATCGTGACGGACAAACCGCCGAGCTCACATTACCGGAACGATATTGCAAAAGCTGTACATGCTAGTCAGGGTAGCACGATCACATTTGCATGACGTGCTCAATTTCATAATGTGTCAAGATAGGTGACCTCGATAACTGACCTTGGAACTGAAATAGCATACCCATGAAAACCAAAACGAGCGTGGAATTCTATCTTTGCCAGGATCTTCTGCTGGCAACCAATGCACGGGCCCCATACGCTCGTACAACTTATTGTGACAATTTAACCAGACGTGAAGATTTTGAATTCCTCTCTCATCCACCTTACTCGCGGCCGAGTCTGCCTGGAGCCGATGTCATGTTTGGGCCAAAGTCAAAGAAGCGAATGGGTGGCAAGAAGTTTCCATTCGTGTGATGATTTTGATAGATGAATATTTAAAAAGAAATTGAATATGAAAAGTTAGAAGGCAACATTAAAATAAAAGAGCTACGCAGATATCACAGCTCTAATTATTTTGCAAAGACTATCTTGCGCAATTTTATTGGAAATCTTCTTGAATATACTACATTCGGTCGTATAAAAATACTAAAAAATCCTTAGTTAAGACTTAATAAATATCTCACTCACGGCTTCTACGGCTAAACGCAAGAATCAGGAAGAGTATATGAAAGTTTAAATTCATTGAAGTGCTCTTCAATATAATAATTGCTTTTCAAGTTGTTTAACCACACATTTCTGTTATTCCGCAATTATATAGATTCTGTAAACTGAAATAATAAGATTCAAGTATTACTGATTTAAAATTTAAAACGTTTTTTTTGTTAAATTTTGTAAAGTTATATTAATGACGTAATTTTTTTGAAACGCATTATGTTGATGTTCAGTAGAATTTGTGCTGTTTCAGTTTTTATTTTTCCAAGATCTGAAATATTATTCATCCCTTGTTGTAAACGCTAAAACTTTCTTGAAACAACGTAAGGTATCATTTTCACACATTGCAGCGTTTTACACTTACACTGCTGATATGGTATAGCCAATCAATGCAGTATCAGTGAGATCCGTTGCCACCCTACACATTGGCTACATAGCGAGCTCCTCCCGAACGGAATATATTATTAAGCCCAACTGGTGTCCCGAATGTGCGTAGTATTTAGTACATGTGAGTGTTACGGTGTGTAAGTCAGGTTTTGGGGATAGGATAACGGAGAGGAAGAAAAGATCGCGGGCGGATCGTGGCCCGTTTATAAGTGTACTGCTTTGCCATTGATGTTCACCGAAATAACCACAGAAAGACTACCAATCAGAGCAGCCGGTCTCTAGAATTCTTCCCCAGGTTTAGCAACCCACCTTCGAACCTACCTAGTGTTGAAATCCTTCGGCTCGAACCCAGGTCCTCCCGTTCAGAGTCCGGGCAGGTGTCATAAGTTATGCCCTGAGCCGATTCAGCCTGTGAGGCGTTTCATTAGGTTCAGTGGAGTCGAGTACAGCAGCCGCGACGCCCACAACGGCAGCGGCTCCGCCGAAACAAAACTGGGCCCCAGCCGTCCTCTCTGTCGCGCAGGTGCGAGGACCCCGAGCCGTCTTCCCGGCCAAGGCCTGAACCGGGGGCACGGGTGAGGACGCAAACGGCCGCTGCGAGTCCTGACACCCGTGAGCGGCGAAACCTACGAGATGACTTGAAACTGCGGGCGCGCTGCCAAGGCAGTGGACGGGTACAGTGGACAAAGATTTCCCGTCCTGCGGCATATTATTCTCTGTGAATTAACAGTCACATAGCTTGGTTGGAAGTTTTACCGAAGAAAATAAACGAAACAGAAAAACAGTTTAGTGAGAGATCGACATTTTAGGAACAATATTGTAAGTAATTAGTCTTGTATGACTTACGGCGTTTGTTTCGTGGCTTTTCCAGCTTCAGGGTATCAAATTTTAGCTATCTGCACATGGTTCCCCCTATGTCCCTCATGGACACACACTAACTTTGACACGAGACACACACTTCGGGCTCTCGGGTCTGTGGTCAACAGATTTTCACAAGAACTTTCCCGCCGACGACACACTACGTGAACTGACGAGGGCCCAACAACCATCCCAGGGGGATTCGAAACACCATCCCTTGCCGATCGAGGCGCCGTGTGTTTTAACACACTATTCTAGGCCATCTCGGCGATTCCAGATATAGTTAAGGTACCACGAACATTTAATAACTTGTAAATAAATACTTCTAGTATTTTAGCTGCCAATCATAAAGTCAGTTGCTGTACTTCATAAGCCTAAGTTAAAGTTATTGATTTGAATGTCCGGCATACATGCCTTGTCCGAATGCAAAGATATGTGAACATCTATTGCATAAATTTTATTCGTACAATTTTCTGTCGAGCACGCTATCTACTAACAGATTCAGTACATGCAGTGGAATCCATTAAGATTATATTTCAATTATTCAAAATTGGCCGAGTTATCCTGAACAATTAGCTCATGTAAATGTTATTTATATAGCAAATGATGGAAAATTCAAAATGCCAAAACTGATTATCAGTGACCCCCAGGCCCCAAGAATATCCAATTAAATTATTCCAAAGTACTTTAAAACCTCGCATTCGAATTCTTACAAAGTTGTTTTCAAATCTTAGATCCGAAACTCAAGAAGTTGTAATTCATGCAATTACTATGACCCAATCACAATTAACCATTTAAACACTTAAGAGCATTTACCGCATGTAATAAAGTATTTTTAAATAATTTGTATAAAAGCATTCATAACCTAGCTTATAGATTTACGTTTCACATCACATCAGTTTGTTAAAGAATCTGTACGAGCGTTTTCTTTGATAAACATTAGTAGTATTTTAACTTTTGCAATAAGCAAAGCGTCATCGTTCTGCTTTAGCTTTCCCTCTTTCTTTCTTCAGAGATGAAATTGCTTTGTCGCTATCACCATCAAATGAATTGATTCATTGACATACTAGTTGAGGGAAACTATGACTTTAGAGCATAGGCGATTAGATTAGCGATCGCGTTTCCAAATTTGCCAAATTAGTTCATTAAAATATTGTAGACAAATAAGTCAACATCTCGTTATATTTTTAAGGTAACCATACCACCGAATACCACGTTAATATGCCTTCTCTCCTGGTCAGATCAAAACCTTCGGTCCAGGAGCAATAGTTGAATCGCTCCTACTGTGCGGTAACTGCACGCTAATGGTCGGGTGCGGTGGAGACGCGTGCGCGTTGGCTTCCGTGCCACGGCTCTCGGCCCCGCGCCCCTCCCTCTCCCTTCTGCCCCACACCCCCAGCACGCACCAGCTCTGCTTGCTACCATCTCCCTGCAGCTGCCTTCGCTTCAGCATCATCTTCTGCTCCAGTTCTCGTTATTGTCACCATCTCCTCTGCCTACCCTCTCCCTCTCCCTCCCCCACCTCCCCTCATCCCTCACCCTCGCCCTCTCGATCTCCCTTGCTCTCACCACGCCCACGCCCTCTCGTTCGCGCCTCAATTCGCCTTTCTCCTCGCCTCGCTCTCACCCTCGCCTCATCTCGCGCCTCACACTAAGCCCTCACTCTCGCCCTCGGTTTCGCCCTCGCTCTCGACCGTCGCTCTTTGCTGATCGCCCTCACCCGCCCTTACCCGTAACCCTCGCCCTCATACTGCTGTTTGCCCTCGGCCCTCGCTCTCACCCTCACCCTCATCCTCGCCCTCACACTAGCCTCACTCTCGCCCTCGGTTTCCCCTCGCTCTCACCGTCGCTCTTCTATCCCCTCACCCGCCCTTACCCGTCGAACCCTCGCCCTCATACTGGCTTTTGCCCTCGCCCTCGCTCCCGCTCTGCCCTTCCCTCCTGGCGCCAGATACGAACAACTCGTCCTCTTTTCTCCTCCTCGCCGCTGCGCACCCGTCGATTTCGTGCCATTTCCCACCCATCCCCACCTCAGCTCGCATCCACCCACCGGGTCACTCCAGCCCTCGCTCGTTCGTCGGCATGCCCGCCTTAGCTCTACCTCAATCTGCCTCCTCATCCCACTTCTGAATGTCCCTATCCCGATTTCCGTTAGCCACCGCCCTCACTTCCCCCCTTACCGCTAACTCAGCCCTCATTTGCCTGATTCCTCACCCGTCACCCCCACAGCTCCATCTCTCGCCAAAAGTTGTGCGCGCCCTTTTGTGGAGACGTAATTGATTTCAGCGGCGGCGACGGTCCGCGCGCCAGTGGCGTGGCCACGCCCGCGCTGCTCGACCCTTCCGCCCTCTTGGCGCAATCGCAGCCGCCCAAGCGCGCGCGCGGCCGCCATGCGCTTCCTCATGAGAGGATTTTGTGAGGATAGCTGCGACGAGGGAAAAAACTTAGCACTGTTTTCGCAAAGGGACAGCCAATTCGGTTGAATCTTCTTTTGAAATGCGTTCCTAAAAGCGATAGGGATGTTCCAAAACCAATCTCTCTCGAAGGGGGCGGGAGAAAGAGAGAAGAGAGGAGAGACGGAGAGGGAGAGAGAGAGGGCGGATAGACGAAGAAAAGAGAATAAAGAGACAAAGAGGCAGTTGAGGGAAAGAGAAGAAATTTAGGGCAAAGCTTTCCTTTCCCTTCTGGG
>BOPP01000324.1:120123-151998 GCA_017312745.1 Gryllus bimaculatus | reverse complement strand
CTTTCTTTCCTTTTCTTTCTTTCCTTTTCTTTCTTTCCTTTTCTTTCTTTCCTTTTCTTTCTTTTCTTTTCTTTCTTTCCTTTCTTTCCTTTCTTTTCTTTCTTTCTTTCCTTCCTTTCTTTTCTTCCTTTCTTTCCTTTCTTTCCTTTCATTCCTTTTCTTTCTTTCTTTCTTTCTTTCTTTCCTTTCTTTTCTTTCTTTCCTTTCTTTCCTTTCTTTCCTTTCTTTCTTTCTTTCCTTTCATTCCTTTTCTTTCTTTCTTTCTTTCTTTCTTTCCTTTCATTCCTTTTCTTTCTTTCTTTCTTTCTTTCTTTCTTTCTTTCTTTCTTTCTTTCTTTCTTTCTTGGAAGACTGTGTTGCTTCTGTTATCCTTAAGAGTTGGTGCGCCCTTGATGGTTTGTTTCAAACTCGAGTTGATAATTTAGATTGGTTTTTGTCTTAGGTGATTATTTTATTTTTAATATTAATTTTTTGATGAATTTTGAAAGAGTTGAAAGAGGACTTTTTGCCAAACTAAGGTTTTTGTTTGGTTTTGGGCTCGGAATTATGTTCGATTTTCTCCATATTTTGTGTATATTGTGGTACCCTTTGTCATTTAAAAACTTCGGCCGTAAGTGTTTTACCAATGTGGTCTGGTATACATTTGTATGTGATTGTGGATATTGCAAATATGTCTTGTATTGTATTGTAATGTATGCTTTTGTAAGTAAATAATTTTCATTACGTATTAATTCTGTGTTTTTTGGTTTGTTTATGAGTACATTGAATCTGTTTTACTGTGGAAGACGTATTAGTGTAGTTGAGTGGTTGAATTATAATTTTTGTTTACAAAGATTTAAACATTTTGTTGTGTTTTTGTGTATTTCTTGTTTATGTATTATCTCTTGTGAGTAAATTGTTACCCACTCTATAGTACTTCCATCATTTTTTCATTTCAACATTCTATTAGTATAATTTAATTCACATCTATAATTTATTTTACTTTGTTATATGTAAGTATACATTTTTACGCATACTTTATAATTTAACCAATTTTTAACCACCAAATTCCCTTTGCTTTGTTGCTGATTACACATTACAGAAGAGTCGAACATTCTCTAAGAATGCTTGTTAGATATTTATTTATGTACCTAAACGAATAGTGGAGAGAACTTTCTCATCTCAGTTAGATGAAATAGCATTAACAAGTGCCCAAAAGACACATATTGTTGGTATAAAATCTGGTATTATCTTGGTATAAAAAGCCAAAAAAGGAAGTGGAGGGGAAATCCGTGCAAAACCAGATATCAACATTTCATTGTCCTCCCCAAGATAATAGAGGAATGTTGAAACTGAGAGCTTCTACTAGGATCTAACATACAAGAAATAACTGTTTTTACAGCGACTAAGAATGTAATTTGAAATGTAATGTACCACTATTTGAAATCAAAAAGGAAAATCAATATGCATTAAATTGGTAAAATGATAAAAAATTCTAAACACTTTAAGCAATAAAAAAAAGGAAAAAAATTATAGCAATTATTCATTAATTATTAGCGTTTTCTTATTTTTCAATTTTCAACGAATTCATTTTACTTCATTTGAAAAAAGTTACCAATTCTTTATTTCATTTACTTGTTATTAGAGGCCAGATGTTCAGACACATATAATACCTAAAATGGACAACCAAAAACATATTTATTTGTGCTAAGAAAGAAATGCAAAATGGCATTAATTGGCAATTAAGAAAAGGGAGCCAAACACATAAAGTAAATTAAAAATTATATTTAAAAATAAATATTGAAATAAATTAAAATAATTAACATTTTTTCTCAAACTCTAAAATTTACATTAGAATTTAACGTGTAAACACTTTATTTTTTTTAAGGTTAATTCCATATCACCACGCGATATGAAGCTATGAATTACATTTCCCTGCGATGCTCTCTCTTGAAAAAATATTCTGAACTCCCTTTTAGATTTTGATATGTATGCCATTTGCGAAAACAAGATTTTTTTTCGTTCCTCGCACTTGAGATATCAGCACTGAGAAAAGCTGGCTTACTCAATTATACACAATGTCATATACAGAGAGATGACCTCAAGAGAAATCGTTGGCCATACTCAAAAGACTCGTGCTTCCGTGCAGTCCAGTGAAGACTTAGGTCTCCTTCTACACATTTGCAAATAAAAAATTCTCGAGGCATTTATTTTTATTTAATTCATTTAAACAACCTGTTATTAACTCAATGGGTGTCTTGTGCAAGTACTTATGCAGTATGTCTGGGTTCCGCCAGTTAGTTTTTTTACTGTGAATTTTTTGCCTAATATATGGTACGTGTATAGCGTGTGTAGAGGTTTGCGCTTCTTTATAAACAATTATTTACAGTTATTAATTTTGAAGGCATTTATTAAATATATATAAAGAATTAGACACAAAATAATTGTTGTAATTCTGTGGTTTGCAAGTGAAATGTAATTTTACGAATTTTTAATTTTTTTTAGTGGAATGCAATGTTAGAGCAAACGTTGGCTGATTTTAAAAACAACTGGCCGGCGTAATTAGTTTAAACAACCTTTTATTAATTCAATGGGTGTCTTGTGCAAGTACTTGTGCAGTATTTTGGGATTCCGCCAGTTAGTTTATTTACTGTGGATTTTTCCTAATATATGGTACCTGTATAGGGTGTGTAGAGGTTTGCGTTCCTTTATAAACAATTGCCTACAGTTATTAATTTTGGAACCATTTATTCAATAAATATAAAGGAGTAGTAACAAAATAATTCTTGTAGTTTTGTGGTTCGCCGGTAAAATGTAATAATACCAATTTTTAATTCTTGTTTAGTGGAATGCAATGATGGAGCAAACGGTGGCCGATTTTAAGAACAACTGGCCGGCGTAATTATTTTAAACAACCTGTTATTAAATCAATGAGTGTTTTGTGCAAGTACTTGTAAAGTATTTCTGTATTTCGCCGGTTAGTTTTTTAAATGATAGTTTTTTAGTTTTTATTGATGGTACTTCATTTAGCATGTGTAAAGTTTTGCGTTTCTTTGTAAACAATTGCCTACAGCTAATTAATCAATAAATGTAAAGAGATAGTAACAATATGGTGGTAGAAATTTTGGGGTTGGCCGATAAAATGCAGTTTTAAGAATTTTTCCATCACTTTCTTACAAAAATTTTATTTTTGTAGATATTTTAAAAGTTTTTAAACAGTTATGTTTTGTAATAATGGCAAAATGGAGTAATTAAATAGTGGTTAATTTATTTATTAAATTTTTCTGATATATTCTGTGTTATTTGGATTTTGGCTAGCTAGTTTCAGGTTGAAGCTAGCTGACCCTTGATTTTTTTTAAATGGCTGGCGTAATTAATTTAAATTATGATAAATAATGAGTAATTAATTAGTATTAAACGATGTCATGTAGTTTCTTGTGGTCCGCTATAGGTGGCTAGCGAGCTTCAGATAGGTCCCATGCCATGCCGCTACCACCTCCGCCACCACCGCCGCGCGTGCGGGCGCCGGCTCCGAGAGGCACGGAAGCATTCCGTGGAGATAAGGGAGGCGCTTGGAGCGAGGCAGGACTCACACAGGATGTACCTGTCATATATCTCGACAAGCCTTTGACAAAGTGCCACACAGAACACTCATCACCAAACTTCGAAGCTGCCTTTCACAAGATGTAACCGATATTACATCTTTCCTCACAAATCGCACATTCGTGGCAAATGTTGGCAAAGCGAGATCCTCAAAACAGAATTGTGGCCGGAGTCCCTCAGGGCTCCGTCCTCTCTCCGCTACTGTTCTCTTTGATGTCAATGACATCCCGCATATACCACGAATACGGCTCTTCCTTTATGTTGATGACATAGCCGTCTTAGCAAGAGGAATAAACCTAGACCACAAACTCAAAATACTTCAAAAACAGATGAACCTGACGCTGAAGTGGGCGGAACAAAACCACTTGACATTTTCAGCGAAAAAGTCGCACGCCATCTGTTACAACCGCCGCAAACACAAATACACCAAACGTTTTACACCACCAAAACAAATTACGCTTGGTACACAAAACCTAACATGGGCACCTAAGGCAATCTACTTAGGCGTCACTTTTGATCGAAAGCTGCGCTGGCATTTACATGTCAGGCGAATTCGATCAAAATTACAGCAAAGAGTTCGGCTATTACAACCTCTTTTGAGGGAACCTACACTCCCCTTGGAACTTCGTTTAGCACTCTACAAAACGAGTTGCCGGCCTATGGCCGCCTACGCTGCGGCAACGTGGTGGACTACAGCACAGAAGCACAAGGATATTGATGGTGTATGACAAAACAAAGTTCTACGGCTCACGCCCTCCCTTTCCGAAACGGTTGAAAGTACTGAGGAAGGAACTCGAGTCCTTCACTCTGTGCTTGAGACGGCTTTCGTTTAACGAAGCCTATCAAGCCTTTCAAATCGACGAACGCTAAAACAGCTCGACACGTCCTTACAATAGAGAAAAGAATACATGTACTTCCCTCTGATATTCTAAGGGCGTAGTGCAACACAAAAGCCGATTTGGCTATTGACTAAGGACCGCCACGAACCCTCACCAGCCACTTACACATAGCAGTAAAACGCAAAATTGCGTGCGCACTGCAACACATAGTACACAAACTTTTGGCTATGCCCCCCCCCACACACACACAAAATGAAAGAAAGAAAAAACGAAAAAACACGAGGCAGGCATGCAGGCGTTTCTCTTGTGGCCCGACCGCATCACATTGGGTTTACATTCTTATCTACGTACCTGTGTATTGAGTGAGTGGTTATTGTTATTTGTTTTTCAATACGTCTGACCGTCTGTCTGCCTATCTGTGAACAACACTAGGGCCGAATCTACAAGTATTCCTAGAATTTTATCGAAAGTGAATATTCACTGGTCGATCTGGCCTGTCTCAAAGCTATACGAGTTCGAAAAATATTGTTTAAATTTGGGGATACTTTAAATGTCGCCCCAAGGACATCTTTTATATTTTCTCAAAAATGGCTCCAGTTTTTTTCTTCAGATTTGTTGTAAGAATAGATTGAAATATGTCTCAAGGTGGCGTAGGTCTGATGTTTACTGTTAACTTTGATTTTTCGGTTTCAAAAGTTTGAATTTTTCTCGGCGTCTCCTCACAACTACGGTATTGAAGATAGAGATTTTTCCTCAAATTTGTTTTATCTAATTAGTTCTTTCATTGACGTCATGCATATTTCTTTGAAAATTTTAGTCGTTTTTGTATAATATTGCGTGAAATATGTGCATCACCAAAAAACAGAATTATTCAAAAACGACTCCAAATTGTTTTCAAACTTTTGGTAGGGATGTTTCTAATTGTCCTGTGTAAGATAATATGCCGTATTGCTTTATTCTTTTTTTTTTCAAAACTTTTTTTTTTTAGTTATCTCAGGTCTTTAGTGTTTACATTATTGCGTTTGTTTAATTAATATCTCATAAATAGAAACTGAAAAAGTAACGAAAAATAGTATGAAATCAAAAAATGTGTATATGTAATGAATATATATATATATAATATATTATATATATATATAATTATATATATAATATATATATATGTATGTAATGAAAACACTAAGAATATGTAAAATAGGATAAAATATGTAATATTAAAATAAAACAATATAAACCAAACATTTAACATAATTACGAAATTACATTTATAAAAAATTACGATATACATTTTAAAAGTGATACAAACGTTTTAAAAATAATTTGAACAGTACAAATTGATCGATGCTTTGTACAATACAACTTTCCCTTCAGTTGTAAAACCTTCATCAACTGCTATTCAGTACGGTCGTTTAGCAGTCAGACTAGATGCAATGGAAACCATTGTACAAGCTGGCGACATCTTCAAGCAACAAATTATCACTGCAGCGTGTAGCATTCTGAGCGAAGATGTCGATAATCGGCAAAGTTTCTCTGAAATTAAGATAGTTCACGAGACGAGACGCGGCGTAATGGTTTTCATACCTGAAGGTGAAATTGATCTCAGTCACTGACGTGCACTTCCCGCCACTGGGATAACTGATGCAGACGAGTAGGGGTGTGAGAACATCCTACCGCGTCTTCATGTAAGCGAACCTCGAGTAGGCAGCACGCAGTAACGATGTAGGAAATAAATGATTTTTTAATACTTCTTTTCATAAAAATTAGTCATAAAATTATAGAAAATTGATAGAATAAAAAAAATATTTTGTGAAAATAGCAAAATACGTAAAATAGTACTAAATATGTAAAAATATGTAACGAAAATGTTGATATTGTGTTAGGATGGCGACGATTCACCAAAATTATTTTTTTTAGATCTGTAAGTAGAAAGACAAAAAATATGTAATTACATAAAAATCCTGCCTTTACTCCTAAAGTCCTCGAAAAATGAAAGGATTCTGAGAAATTGAGCTCGCAGTTCTGCATTTTCATATATACTCAAACGTTAGTTTCTTAAATTTTTCAACGAAAATGAACAT
The DNA here is from genome assembly GCA_017312745.1 of Gryllus bimaculatus. Taxonomy (NCBI): domain Eukaryota; kingdom Metazoa; phylum Arthropoda; class Insecta; order Orthoptera; family Gryllidae; genus Gryllus; species Gryllus bimaculatus. Next base: position 145,499 of record BOPP01000324.1, on the reverse strand, counting down.
GTATGACGACATTTTATATTTATATAGTATTCTTAAAGTCATGTTTCGGTTCAATCATTAATAATACAAAAATTGAAAAAAAAATTATCTTTAGGTGGGAAGCGGGTGGAGTGAATCCGAAAATATAGTCCTGAACGAAGAAATAAGGAAACGAACTAGTTCGAGAAAGTCTGTGGCCTTCTGTAGCATCACTAGTTTATATTATTTCACAAATTACACTACTGGTGTTATAATTAGAGCAGACATTCTCGTATAACTGAAGTATAAAACTGATTTTTTCTTGAAAAATTGTGTGTTTCCAAATAATTCCGATTTTTACCTGCTCATCCTTCGAACTGAGGTGACTTCTGGCTGAAGAATGATCAGTAGTAGTGATAGCGGAGATGGAGCGGGAAGTGTAAAGCGAAAAAGGGCAGCGAGCAAGCGAGCCAACCAGTATTAGATGAACTTGGTAAGCGCATTCGCAATCTTGTCTATTTGCGAACCACAGTTCCAGTGCTACGTCGAATATGTAATTCCCGGAACTCTTCCTCACAGGGCCCGTAAAATTAACAGAGAAAAGTTTTAAAAAGTTGGAATTAAACTCAAAATTTGTCGCTTTTTTGTTGCTAATTTGTTATGCAAAAAAATTGTAGCTCTTCATTTGACCCTGCTATAAACTATTGCCAAACTGGACATCAAGTTAGCACCGCAAGTACCGCAAAGATAAATAAAAAATTATTACATGTGGATTTGTCGCTTTTTTGTTGCTCAGTAGTAACCGAAAATACTCTTTTTTTGATTTCCAGATACCACCTAATACCGGAAATGTGAAATTTGAACTCTTGGCGGCGGGTGACGATGAAGGGAACGACTGTCCGTTGCATATAGGTACCATGGATCAACAACCTACACCGTGGTTTCACAAACGTGGTGGTCAGATAGAATCAGACGCGCAGAATTAATGAAGATTTTCGGCCTCACATAAAAAGATGAAGATTCACAATTGTTATAATTGTATGAGAAACAGAAGATATTGAAGTGATGGTAATAGTTTCATGAAATATAAAAAGGACGAGAATATACATTTTACTTTCGTTTTTCTCCAATAAATCGTGCATATTATTACAATGGAGCACTTAAATTGCGTTTCTTTCATGCATTCAATTTCTGTGCGCGTCCAGCCGCTTACACGTGCCCGTACGTGTCCACGCGTCCAGCCAATCTTACACGCGTCCATACTGCCATTGTTTGAAAAAAGCTCGCAGAATTATCATCGAATATATAGGGTAGTAAAGACATTAATTTTTTTTTATTTACGTCAAAAACAGTTACAAAACTGTGTGTGACATGCTACGAGAAGGTCAATCTTGTGGAACTTAATTTGAAGATACATCTATGTCCAGAAGTAAAACAATGCCATCTCAGCATTTGCTCAAGGATCAGGGAAACTAGACAAAAACGTGATCGAGATGGGGGTCATGGACTCAGAAGCTGAAGTACAATAATTGTTTCAGGTACTTTAAAATTATTCAGTCCAAATGGTATATATTACATTACGTGTTCCTGTAAAATGAATATTACTTTGCTTTTGGATGCTCATTATAGTATCTAATTGTATAAAAACAGTTGTGCATTAAAAAAGGTTTTTCTTGGAACTTAAACTATTGTATCTAATGAAATCGATTAATGTCATCTGGCAAAGTGTTGTAAAATAATGTTCATATATTGTATGTGAATTTTTTGTAGTGAGATGTTGATATTGGCACAAGGATTGTAAATGCAAACATCATATAAACTTAATTTTAAAATTTTAATATTAAAAATAAAAACATCGCCCAAAATCCATTTTGTTTAGCAATCTCTAACATATTCACGAGAGGATTCATTTGATTCGGAAACGATAGAGCAATATTTTACCACTTTTTCAAATTTGTCCGAAAGTACGAAAAAAAATTTAAAATTAGCTTCAGCTATTTTACTTGGCAAATGAGAATCACAAAGTGAATTCTATTAAGAAGACAAACGCGATTTTGAGATAAAAAATCGAGTCATAGGATAGTCGGTGCGTAATATCTGCCATTCTTTCCGGTAGTGGAATAATAACGGAAGATCTTAGAAGTAAAATATGTATAAAATAAGATGTGAGGAGATGGAATATTGGTGATATTTAGACGATAAGTCCAATTTTCTTTTTGAAATCTGTTCCAAATAAGAATCGGTATTTTATGTTATGTCTCCAACAATTTTATGACAGTATTCGAAGGAAGACGGAAATATGTGAACAATATAAATAGTTTTATACTACTATTACAGATGATACGAGATCATTTACTTCTGTTACAGCATCACTAGTTTGATACGTGGGGGAAAAATATATTAAGATGCAAAGTGACGAAAGCATAAACCGATTGCCTGGCTTGCCTATCTCGCAATTCTGGCTTCCTCTGCCAGGGCTGGCCGCACGCCGCCGAGGCTGACCGTGCCGTCGCGCCGAGAGAGGGCCATCAACTGGCGGATAATGAAACGGGTGAAAGAGAGAGGGGGCGATGTGTTTTCCCAAATTTCACTTTACGACGCTCCTATACATCCCATTTGCACGATTGGCACGGCGTTGGATTCAGGAAACACATAGCCATCGCGCTATAAGATTACCTTTTTAATTTTTTTCTCGGAAGTTCGAGCACCAGATTTTTGCCGGATTTTTGGGAAAAAGGTTTCTTAACGTAAATTCTATTTTAAAGAAGCGTCAAATGCCGTTCACAGATCGAAAATCGGACCATTGGTTCAGACTTTATCGGTAAAGTAAATTTCCCTCAGACAGTGCTGCGATCTATTGGATTTTCCTACAAGTATTTTTCGATGCATTTAGACGGCACGGTCGAGCGTGATGCCGAGGAACTTTGTACTGGCGCGTCATTCAATGTTTGAATTGCATAGCGCGAGCGGCCGCGGCTGGTCGAATTTGTATCTATGTGTGAAGAGCACCGCCGTGCTCTTTTCCACATTGAGATCCTTTGCGAGTATGTTTGATTTGTTACAGTACAATTTATGTAGTCGTGCACTTGGCATAAATCAGCTGTTGCGATTTCATCAAATCGGGAACTTTATTGTCGCTAAAGTTGCGTCAATATGGGGACGTTTCACAGCCCCCTAAATATTCTAGAGGATGTATGCCAATATATAGGGCTGTGGGACGCTTGAGTTCCCAATTGGATGAAACCGTGAACAGCTGATTTACGCCAAGTGCATGGTTAAATAAAGCCTGATATAGGATAATAAATACTTAATATTGTATTCTTAGTACCGTAATTAAAAATTACATCTGTGTATTTTAGAATATATATATATATATATATATATATATATATATATATATATATATATATTTATCGAGGTAATTTATAATTAAATTTACCACTTTGTGAAATAATATCTGCTTAGATCGTTTTGCTCTTTGAAAGTCAAGGAGTAATATGGAAAGTTCGTCTTTCAATCCTTTCAAATCTGCAACGTGAGGTTGAAGAAACATGGCGGTTGTCGCAGGGAAGGATGTTAGTAGTTATTTGTCTGCAAAACAAAGTTCAGAAACAGATAAACAGGTTGCTGAAGAATGGGCTGGACTAGAAGAATTATACAGCAAGAAGTATGTGACTTTGACTACACTGCAAATTCGGAATTGAAGTCTTGTTAATAAGTGTACATGCAACTAAGATGCGTATTACCTTACAGGTTGTGGCACCAGTTGACTTTGAAGTTGGAGACTTTTGTGAAACATTCATCCTTGCAGAAAGGGGATAACTTGGTGCAGTTGTACAACAATTTTATCCAGACCTTCGAGAACAAGTGAGTTTAAAGTGTCTTGCTTTTTTTAAATCTAACTTAATGCGTTTTACTTCATGTTTTTTCTTTTCATTTGTAGGATCAACCCTCTATCATTAGTGGAAATTCTGGCACATGTAGTTGTACAGTTTGAAGATCAGCGGGAAGCCCTTCAATTTTTGGAAAAGGCCGAAGGCAAAGTTAAATCTTCCAATGAAGCTGTTGCTCTTTGTAAAGTTCTCAGTGGGCAAATAATGCTCGAAAAATTGAACGATCAAGATGGCACAAAGGTAAATTTAGAGAGTTTGGAAGTTTATTATTATTATTATTATTATATTTTTGTTGTAGGTCGCATCAACTACTAGGTCATTAACGACCACATTATTGTTTTTAGAGTTAAGATATCCAAAAGGATAGACTGTCTGTTGTTAAAAGGACTGACAGGTAGCATCTCTTTACATGCGTTCCTGTGTCACTACTCAGTGGTGAGAATTGGGAAGGAATTAGGACAGTGGTAAGGTTTAGGACACTTCACAGGGAGAGCCCTTGAGAAGCAGCTGAGATTGTTTCGTTGGAACAAACTCCACATGAGATTGTTCAGGAATTGAACCTGGGTCTCCTTGGTGAATGGCAAGCTGCCACGTTCACTAAGAGCCATGAGATGGCCATTATTATTATTATTATTATTATTATTATTATTATTATTATTATTATTATTATAGTTATTAGATTTATCACTACATATGCAAAGCATACATGATAATTTGCTTACAGTTCAATCCATCTGAAATTGTCCAGTGATGATACGTGACCATTTTTTATACAAGTGTTTGTTTCCCCACTTTCTATCATCCTTCATAAGCTAAACATTTTGAAATATGTCTTTAGTTCATTTGTGGTGGCCTATAGCATTATTTGTGAAAAGATGCAGATCTCTCAAACATATTTTTCCTAGATGAATGAAATGAAAACTGTCTTGGAGACAACAGAAGTGTTGTACCTGAAGACATACCAACATAATTTTGGACTTTTGGTAAAATGATTAATGTGTTTGCCTTTCATCACCGGGGCTTTAATCTTTCCCCAGCCAATTCATTTGTGAAATCTCAAGAGGTTTTTATTTGGTTTATTCAGTTGCTCCTGCCTCTCATTCCATCACTTACTTCATTATAATCACCATCATCTTTTCATTAAATCATCACTAATGGTCACTTCAGTGACTAGAGGGGGTCGTAAACTGTAATATATTAATTATCAAAATATGATTGACCTGATATTTGGTTTATTACTTTGTGAGAAAATTTGAATTGATGGAACATCAAATTATTCACATCATATTAAAACCGTCTCATTAAATGATCACTAATGGGCCTCTGAGACCATATTATTTGAAGGGGCCTAAACTTTAATATACATATCAAGGACATATATAAACAATAACATAAATGTGATTTAAATGATTTTAAAAATTCTTTGGGAAGCTTCGAAAATACCTTCAGAATTTTCCTCAAAAGACATCTAATTGTTTTAAGTTTTGCTCCTTGAGAACTTTATTTGTAAAAAGGGTGCAAGTTTTGATTTTCTATAAAATGTGTGAAATTTCAAAAATTGCGATACCTGAACTGGGTTCTTGTCCTAAAAGTACATTATTGATTTTTTTCGTATTGAAAATGTTGCTTAAAATTAGATCTTCAAATAATGCTATGTTTAATTTGAAATAAAAAATTATTTTTCACTTCAATGTGAGCAGAAATTGTATTAATAAATATATGTATCAAGATTTGCCCAAATTGTTTTCTTTGCATTTTATACGTGAATACAGCAAATTTTGTTTAATAATCAATTTTCATTAAAACCCTTGTAATTTTGAAAATTGCAAATTGTTGTCAAATACAGTATATCCTACACTATTAAAAATAAAGATCTTATTTGAATTTCTGTGATTTTCTCAATATTGGATCGTTAAATCATTTCACATGCACTCCTTTCAAAATATTTGTAGTTTTTGGTGATTAAGTTCACTTTTTTGAACCTTGCCTAAACCTCTTATTGAAGAAAAAGATACAGTTAATTGCTGCTTAAGTTTTAAAATGGTTGTCACAGTATAATTCTATTTACTTGTTTAGTCCTGTATTTTAAATTATGTACAACCACAATGACAAGTGCCAAACATTTTTTCACAAGTTTTATTCACTTGTGTTACGACATTTCGGGGACTGTTTTTTCTCCCTCTTAAGGTACAACTGTAAATTTAATTACAAAATTTTTCATGAAGCTAAAATGATTTACACAAATTTCAAAAATAACAAATCAATTTATACTGTGCCTAATTCAAAGAAAGGGGAGTTGAAGGGAACATTAAAATAATATCAAGTGATATCATTCTGTACTTTTCCATTTTTATTGTGCTCAATTTTGATAACAGTTCAGATTTCAGATATGATCAGATTTAAGAAGAGATCAGTGAAGCGATAAAACTTGCCTTTGAATGTAAATTGACATGACAATGTGGTGGGGACAAAGCGTATGAAGGGCAAACACGAAAATCGCATATCCATAATTTCAATCAGTGCATAGCATAATTTAAGGGAGGGCTTAAGAAGATGCCCTTTTGTAAAGTGAAGTATTATATAAAGCAAATTTAGTAAAGAAAGAAAAATCATAGAATACATTTAATGCAATAAACAATACGATTTCATCACATTGAAACATACAATAACATTATGAACTAAAAAAGCTTGCTTAGAAAGCTTTCTCTTACTCATTGCAAATGAAAAGTCTTTCTTGTGTGTTGTTTCGGAGGGGTTTGTAGCAAATATTACAATAATGCTGCGTGAACCTGGTTTGCCTCTTTGGACATAAGTGCATCTTCTTTTCTCTCTTGTTCGTGAAGCCAAAATGATTTACACAAATTTCAAAAATAATAAATCAATTTATACTGTTCAATATACAATTCAAAGAAAGGGGAGTCGAAGGGAACATTGAAATAATATCAAGTGATATTCCTCGGGTCGGGTTTGTTCCCCGACATAACGTTTTACTCCAAAAAGAAAAGAAAACAAAGTAACAGAAACCTGAATGAAGGGATGGTGGATGATATTCCTACTAAATCTATGAATCTTACCTTTGATTTAGTAAAAAAAAAAACGTGATCAAGATGAGTCACTAAGATTTTTTGATCTTCACGCAAGGTTTCAAAACAAATAAAGAGAGAATAACTGTCAGAGGAGTGGATGTGATAATCATATTAAAATATACAGTGGTTGCTTACTTGTGTGAAAATATCTAACATGATACACTGCACCGATTTCTCATATTCTTTCCCTTTGCAGAACTGATAACAATGAAGAACGGATGCAAAGTTTAATTATGTGGGAAAGCATTACTCGAGCTTTATTTCAGTGCTGAAAGATGTCAATGTTATTTAAATAAATCAAGAATTGTTACATTGTTCTAACCAGAGGTTAATCTAAACATTTTTTAAAATTAAATCACCTTTTTTCAGAAAATTATAGAAGATGTAGAAAAGATATTGGATGAGGCAGATGGTATTACTTCTGTGCATGGTCGTTATTATCTACTTGCAAGTCAGTATTATCGTCTCCAGGGAAGACATGCTGATTACTATCGCACTGCTTTGCGGTGAGTTTTAGTGGTAAATACATATGCACATAAATTTTTACATAAATGATTCCTCCAAATGAGGTTGTTAAACCCTTAACGTACCAATTATGGAATGAAAGGCAGTCCAAAAATTTCCATTATTCAAATTGTGTTATAAATCAGATTATATTTTAAGTTCAAATACTGATAACTACTGATTTTTAAAATTACGCCTTGTATGGCACAAGAATGGAGCTTTAAATAATAAGAGATTTTAAAAACCCGAGTATACTCAACGTCATTCCATATTAAATCAAGTCATTTTACATCACCATCTCATATTCAGATGAAATTTGACACATAGATAGTATGAATGAAGAATAAGAAAACTACAAATTTTGAGTATACTATTTGTACTCCTTTGTGAAATACAGCTATGCAAAGAATTACAAAATTGGGCTTCCTGAAATATTTTTAATTGATGTAGAATCTCTCCAAAAGAAGATAGAGAGCTGGAAAAGGTGTCCTTTTGAAGCTTTCTTTGTTTTTTATATAATACACAATTCATCAGGGGGTAAGTTTCAGTAGTTTTTCGAATTTGAATTTATAATTTTGATTTTGAGTTTTTTTGAAATGCACTTCAAAAAAATTGAACATTTCTTAAACAATTCTTATGTTTTCCAACTGACCGTGTGGTGTAAATTTGGGATGGTTATGGGTTCATACGGTAATCTTGACTTAAAATACACTATTTAATTTAGTGCTTTTGTTGGTGAGTTTGTTTTATTATTATTATTATTATTATTATTATTATTATTATTATTATTGCTCATAATCAAAGCTTGGATTCTGATGACATCATCTTTTGTTTAGTGTGTTTTTGTTTTTACCAATTTCTCAATTTGTAGGTTATTTTTTTGGGCTTTTCAATCATTTTTATTGATTTTCTTTCCTTTTCATGAATTTTGTTAGTGAATACTTCATGAATGTACAATGACTCACTATAACAAAATATTTATTGTATCAACATTCATGACAAAATTTTTAGGTCATCAGAATCTAAGCACTGCTAATATTTTATTTTATTGTCAGTTATCAATTCAGATCTTTCCTGGAGCTTTATTTTTATTAGATGTGTTTTATTAAGTGACAGTTGTTGTTTTTTGTTTTGACTTTCTCCTCAATTTGGTGTTAAAAATGGAAAGCAACAGATATGCACTATTTCAAAGTTTCAATCCATTGAAGACTTGATGTGTGATATAAGTGGTTCAAGCTATGTGCAAGTGGCAACATGTTAGCCTCCCACTGCAGTGAGTGGTTTTGAGCATTCTTTCATTGGATCATTCAGCTTTGATTCAAAAGAAGCATGAAAAATATCACTTACGCTTGGGTGATCAGAAAATAAATTTCATTTTTATTTTAATGATGTCAGAGACCTATTATGAAGTTACTTTAAATTGATAATTGACAATAAAATAAAATGTATTATTAGCAATAATAATAATAATAATAATAATAATAATAATAAAATACAACTCTCACTAACAATAAACACTAAATTAATAATTTGTTTATATTAAGACTTGTATTTTTTTATGAAATGCATTTTAAATCAGTGAAATCTAACTTAAGTAAATATTAAGAATTTTAAGTAAAGTTGTATGAACCCATAATGATCTCAAATTTGTAATTACACGGTCAGTTCAAAAACATATTAGAATTGTTTTAGAAGTTTTTCAATTTTTTTATGTGTATTTTGAAAAAACTCAATCAAAATTTTAATTGAAATTTGAAAACCTTTTTGCAACTTAAGTTCTGTTGAGTTGAATATCATATAAAAGGCCATTAAGAAAGCTACAAAATGACACCTTTGCAAACTCTCTACCTTAAATTTCGCGAGGTTCTACATCAATTTTTTGGTAAGCCCAATTTAATAATACCTACATGGTTGTATTGACCTCTTCTAGTTTATAGATAGTAATTCTTCAAGATTGTTTAAATAATCTTGCAAAATCACTGTCTGTAAACTAGAATAGGTCAATGTGGATGAGTGAAACTTTAAATAGTTTGAGGCAGTGCAATCATTGAAGGGAAAAAAAAAAAGGCTTTATTTCACAAACGAATATTTTACTCAAAAGTTTTAGTTTTCTTTTCCTTCATCCATATTACCTATGTGTCAAATTTTTGTCTGAATCTGAGATGGTGAGGTCAAAGTTTAATCAAAACTGTGTTGATTTAATATGGAGTGACCCCTCATTCATGTACATAAGTAGTCGTATAAAGAGTGGAGATAATGTCAGGAAATAATATTTTTGTTACATAAATATATTGCAGAGGCATTTATTTTTAATGCAATATGCACAATATGCTCCTATGTTCCACTTCCACCTTCAAATGTTTGTTGTGGTGTGGTTCACTTTGAAGCGTGGAACTACACAAACAGCAATTACACAATCCTCACACATATATCTCGATTAACGCCTTGTTTTCTTCCCCTTTGCATCTCATTCTCAACTGCACATCCCACAGGATGGTAGCAGATCAAATACTTTTACTTCACCAAGACAATGTGCCTCCCAAACTCTGCTCAACACAACTGCAGCCAATGTTCCCTCCAATATTAGTACACGTAACTACCTCAATAACATTAGGCATTCGGGCTTTAACTTAATGTACCGCACCTTGAAAAAGGACATGAGTGTACTTGTGATTTTATGTTAAGTGGTCATTTAGATGGTTTTGTAGTTGCAGCAGAATAAGAGGTAATGCATTTCAAGATCTTAATGTTTCAGCTATCCAAAAGCCATTGACCAAAGTTCACGTCTGCATTAGTGTTTAATTAACCTGTATCATTTTGACATTATTTACATTTTTATCTGTATTCTGATGAGATATAAATTGGTTTTCAGATATTTAGGCTGTGTGGAATTGTCAGAAATGCCACAAGAAGAACAAGAACAACATGCATTTTTCTTAGGATTGGCTGCTCTACTTGGGGAAGGAGTCTACAATCTAGGAGAATTGGTATGTTTGCTGAAAACTCTATGAGTGCTTTGTTAATGTTTTCAGTTTTTAACATTATTGATGGAAAAAGTTAATGTAATTTTTATTTTGTATTACATGGCATTTCGTGTACTGTAGAACCGCAAATCCAAAATTTCGGATAATCCGAACAAAATTTGGGATAGAGGAAAAAATAAACAAAAATAACATATATTTTTTTATTGTAAAGAAAGAATTTTATAATTTTATAAAAGGATAATAAGATAACTGAAATTGAATTGAAACAGATTTCTAAATGAAACTTTTATTGCGCTGGAAACTATAGTGTATGTAGCAGTAATTTTCACTTAAGGAAGTTGTAAAACTGGTAATCTCTTGCCCTATGGAATTGAATCTGCTTAAAGATGTGATTGCTATTGTCTGTTGATTTTCTCCCACTGCATGATCGCTCTGTTAATCCTATAGATATCATGCATTGTCTGTTAATCCGATAGACGTATTTGTATATGAACCTTTGACCTTCCCCTCCTGATATCCTCGGAGGGCTTCCCGTACCCACCCAGCTCCATCCATTTTCCGAAGTTCCTCTGTAGGAGGTGGCCTAGGAGCCGACTTTGACCTACCACCCTGCGGGCTCGCGCGGTCTTGGCTTATTTAGGCAGAGTCGATTTTCTATATTACTAGTTTCATTAGTGGGAAGTCGCCTCAGAGGTCCCACGGGAGCGCTCCTGCAGCGTGCCGACTCTAGTAACGGGTAACTACAAGTTCCGGGCTCTCGGCGCAGATCGCCCTGCGCCTCACCGGAATCATTTGAACTTTACATGATCTTAAAGGTACTTTGATTATGAAAGTATAAGTATAAAGAACGTATAAACGTAAAACGCACAACTGAAATAATTCAGAATGGAAATTATAGTAATTTATCCGGGACCTACCATAACAAGTGAGAAACGTATAAACGGAGTTTCACTGCGATGCCAGATAGTTTCTCGAAAACTCAACCGTTTTCTGTGAAACCCCTATATCCAAATTCCGCAGTTTCAGAAAAGTTCAAACCCCATTTTATTTAAAAACTGCTCCAAATTGTTTCTCAAAACTTTTTGAATGGATAGTGCTAATTGCACTCTTTAATATGACAATTTTTTTTCCCCAAAAAATTATGCGATATTTTTTAAGATCGCTGACGCTGTTAATTTGCACATTTTGAGCAATTTGTAAACACATGTATTTGTGAGTTAGTTTCAAATGACTTCATTAGAAGCGTTTTTTGAGAATTAAAGTTCCAAATGTTGAAAATTGGCATTTAAAGATGAGGATTTTCAGTTCTTTAATATTCTTAAAATATTATTTTGGTTTTACTGTTAAGAAACCAAAAAATGTAGATAATTTCAAAAAAGTTGTTTTCAGCAGTGATAGATGGCAACTGGAAAGAGTTTGTGGCAAGTCCGAATAGCTATCCAAGACCAAAGGAAATAAAAAAACTAATACAGGGATTTTTCTGCCATTCTGTAGCACTACTAGTTTTGTTGTTTGGGTTGCAAATTTTTACAAGAGAGGTGAAAATATCATTCATATTTACAAATATTTACAATTTTGATCTTGTGTACTTCAGTAAATAAAATTAAATGTAAACCTTATGTTTGAAGATTGAATTTGGAATTAAAAGAAAACCCTCTTATAACAATCTTGCTTGTAGGAGACAAAATGTATGGTCCTGAGGTCAGTTGTACATAAACAATGCATTTATTGCCTGCATTTGAGAGACCTCTTCATAAGAGATTCCCAGCTGTAGTGGACAAGATTTTATTCTCCTCCATGAATTTCTTCTTGCTTGTAAGAGGCAAAGCATTGAATTTTCTTCCAGGTGACTCAGGAATTTTGGCAGCATGGTAAGGTTTGGGACATGCTTAAAATAGACTGGAACAGGGTTTTGCTACATTAGTGTCATGTGATAGGGGGTAAATTTCTCTTGGGGGAGGCGGGGTGCTGATTAAGCATTGTCTCTCTCTTGGCAACAAAGTCACTGCAGTGCCTGAGCATTTCTCTGCTGTGTTTATACAGAATTTTACTTTACTTTGGTGCTATCCATCAGTATTTGGATTGGCTGACTTCAGCATTTTCTATTTTAATAAAATTCTGTTTTTATTCCAGTTAGCTCATCCTGTATTGGAAACTCTGAATACAACTGACAAAGCCTGGTTAGTGGAGTTGTTGTACGCTTTTAATTCTGGAGACATTTCATTATTTGATAAAATGAAGCCTCAATGGGCTAGTATTCCTGATCTTGCTGCACAGGAACTGAAGCTTCGTCAGAAAATCTCTCTTCTTTGTCTAATGGAAGTAAGTTTTCATATCCTGTGTGTCTGAGTTTTTGGCAAGTTTATTTGTAGTTAATATTCTGTATGTGTAAGTACCTACTTCTATCGGAAAATTTGTGTTTTAATGTTATATTTTTTCGAGTGATGTTCATTGTATTTCTGCTAATTACCGTAATAAAGTTTATGATTGTTAAAACAGCGTTAATGGAATGTTTCTGTTCTCCAGATGACTTTTAAGCGACCTGCTACTAACCGACAATTGACTTTCGAAGAAATATCTCGGGAAACTAGACTACCAATCACAGAAGTTGAATTATTGGTGATGAAGGCTTTAGCACAAGGGTTGGTTAAGGGAGCAATTGATCAAGTAGCAAACAATGTTCACATGACTTGGGTGCAGCCTCGTGTATTGGATAAACAACAGGTTGGTTGCGTCATAATTTTATGAATGTTTATTTTTATCTAAATGAACTTGTACATGACTATAGATTAAATGAACTTGTACAGAAGTGCTAAACTATTGCTTGTATATCTTAAACTTGTTTAGTAAATTTATGAAGGGAGGGAAATAATAGTGTGATATCGATTTTAATTGATAGAATCACAAAAATTGTCCATTGTTCAGTATTGAAATTACACATGCACATTGTTTTAAATATTTGGGAAATTTTGGAAGATCACTCTAGAAAAGACTTCAAAAATTGTTCAGATTGAAAGCAGCATGAATTCTAGAATGAAACATCAAAAAAGAAACTACTTTGTCTAATGTGTAAAATGTTTTGGTATGTAAATAAAACCTCATTGTAACATTTCGTTTCAGATATCATCAATGGTGCAACGATTGGATACCTGGTGTAAAGATGTCAACTCTATGGAGTTATTATTGGAAACTAAAGCTCATGAGTTCTTAACATTGTGAGATTAATATTTTCTGACAATTTCACTTTTTATTTTCTTTACTAAGTAAAAATATATCTTTAAAACTGTGTTCTCCTGAATTGTGAAATAAATATTGTGTGGATGATATTTTTATTATCTTGGACCATTTTCCCCTTAAATAGATACATTTACTAAATGGGTTGGTGTTTTAGAACAGATTTGAATAAGTAGTGCAAAAGCAGAAATAGTCAATTTGATATGAAGGTGAAGTTGTTCGCATATATTACAAGTTTGTTTTCAAAAATCGTTATTGGTCAATTTGTTGTAAAAGTTTTGAGTTTAACATTAGGCCAATAGTTATTGACAATGCTAATACAAATTATAATGGAATTTTTATGTGCAACCCACACTGTAAAGAAAGATTTATTGCAATGTGTCAAAATTAGGTTTTTCTTGCAATGTGGTTGTTATTGTGATGTAAAAGAGATGCATAAGGTGCAGTTTAGAAATATCTTTGATGGAAATGTAGTTTATTAATGTTTTAGATTAATTATAAATTTTCCATTGCGACTTTTTGAACAAATTAATTTGGTTTTCAATGTTGTACAATCTCCCAACTTAAAATCTGATATTTTGTCTGGACTTGCTGGCTTTGTCAGATTGATGTGTTAGGAAAACAGTAAACGGAGGAAAGAATTTTCTTACTTACCTTTCCGTACTGACAGCGTTAATATGGTGGAGAAATCAATGAAAAATTCAGATTACTGTGCTGAAATCATTAAGTAAAAGCAGATAGCAGCATTCAAAATACTAAGTGAATACCTGAAAGAACTATTGGTGCTACTTGCTACAGCACTTTCTTGCATTATTTGTCATGGTTATGTAATACATTACTATTTGTATCCACAAATAGTGATTGATAATTAGGTTAAGCAGTTAGGAAACCTCAAGATCACTTGCCCAAACCAACATAACCTTCCTTCCCATTGTAGTAGGAACATGCTTAAAAAATTTAGAGAATTCAACAAAAAAAAAGCCCTTTTTTTGTAAGTACTTTGCACAAGAATGAAAAAAAAAAGTCCAAAAATTTGGGGCTAGAAATTTACTATAATTTTGTTCTAAAAAATTGATGTTTAGGTTACAAGTAAAGTATCCTCCAAAAACAGTTGTTTCATATTTGCAGGTCTGCAAGAAGAGGCAGATTGATCGGAGAACATTCATTCTGGAAAAAAATCCTTGTTCTAGTGTTGTCTGTAGACAAAAAGATCTTTTGCCACAAACCATTTTTTTCTGTATCTAGCTCCTACTTAATGTGACACTGACAATATGTTAGAGAAAGGTATTTACTACATAATATTTAGAAATAAGATTTATCCCCTTTTTGTATTGGATACCCTCAAACCTAGTTTTTCATGAAAATGGTCCACTTTTTGTTGCAGAATTATCTTACACCAGACATTGCCATTCAGTCAAATACAATAAGGTATCTTAAGCTTTATTTAGATTAGTTGATTGATACCTAAATTTAGGGCAGATTTCTATAATGTGGTATATTGTTACATAGGTGTACAAATGTCACAAAGTGGAGGTTTTTAAATTTATTGGTGTACTTTCGTTCAGATCTGTTCCTTTCGCCACTGATTGTTAATATTTACTTGCTTTCATGGTTGTCTATTCAAAATAATAATGTTTATTTTTATGCTAATCTGCTCTCTTTCCATACTTACCTCTTTACTTAAAGTGAGAATGTATAAGTATGATCTCACAATGGATTTTTTTTTTGATAACGTTTTTTATATAGTACTATTTTTTTGTAAAAATATCTGCTTAATTTAACATGTTTTGGCAAGTTCTCTCCCATCTACTTCTATATTTTCTACTTTCTACTTATATATTTCTTCACTTATATTTGGATTTTTGAATCAATTTCATTTCTTATATCTACATAACTTTTATTTTATTATCTATTATCAAAATTTGTTTGACTTCTGTATTTTCAGACATCATAACAATTAGGTATAACATAAGTGTAATTGAATTGTTGTTGGACAATAAAGACTTCTTTTGAAGGAAAAAGCAACATTGATTATTAAAAAAGGAAGGGATACTTGTGTTTACTTAATTTATTAGAAAAAATGTCATAAATATAGTTCACAAGACAGTTACTATGGAGAGTAGAACACTATAAAATCGTCTCCACTCAGCATTAAACCATTCTCCTGCAAATGATATTTTAGAGACGTCACTTCTCTTAAACATCGACGAAATGTATGTTGTGTATTGCCAGGTGATTGTATGAGAACATGTATGCAATGTATTGCTGCGAGAACTCTACAAAATCTAGCAATTTCATAGAAGTCGTCTTCGGAAACTTCACGAACTCACTACACTTGAAGCAGTAATTGTTCACCTCAATGAAGCCCCTAATTACGATAAAAAATAATCCCATTGCCAAATAATGCACAGTGAGAAGTCGGTTCATAGATAATACCTCAGAATTACTAACAAAACACTAAGTATAAATTTTATTATTTTAACATTTTGTGTTTTCTGTCAAAGTCATAAATTTGTTATTTGTAGGCTTCCTTAACCTACAACGGGATTTGCAATTTTGTTCATCATGGATCTCAAAATATTCTGGCCGACGTGTCTGGACGGACGCTCCTAAACCATCAAAGAATTCGTCATCATTTCTATTACGTTGTCCATCACTGAAATACTACTGATATTCCTTGAAAACCACAGCAAGTTCACACACAAATTCTGTTATATAGGATTTATCTGCCAGATAAACAATTAATAGTATTGCCGAAAGCTTTGCTATTTGTATACGAGAGTGCGCCCTGTGCACCAACCAAAGCGAAAATTAGTCATGCGTACTCCATGAAGATGTGCAAGCGGTGTTGGGGTTGAGGTTCGTGATGCTAGGGTAAACTTTAAGGGAATAATTGAAAAATAACAAAATAATTTGTTAAAATTATGATTGAGGCTCGTCAATTCATTCAGAAAATGGAGATACAGTGAAATAGTTGCTACAGATGTTACGTTAGTGTTATAGCAACTTGGCATTGCTTGACTGGAACACCATCATTGGAACCTATTTAAGTAAGTACTGTATTTTGTTGTACGTTGTCTCTTCTGTTCGTTTGCTTGTGTCATGTGAAAATTATTGCATGCTACCACATTAGTCTTTGCATTTGTCAATCGATTTGAAGACGATTACGAGCAGTGTAGTGCTTCTCGTGTGGTGGTTTCTTAATGACCAATAGTACGTCCAAATTAAGTCTGGTGATCTTTCCGTTGGCCAATCACTGAGTGCTGTCATTTCAATTTCTAAACGCGCATATATTTGATATTCTTGAATTATGCGGACACAATTACTCCCTAATTTCATTAATGTGATGAGTTTCACCATTAAAATGTGTTTTATATTATTACCAATTTATTCTCATTCAAACATTATGCCATCGACTAATTTGGAAAGCACTTTTTTGCCATTCCAACTTCTTATTACTTAAATTACACATTAAAATATAGCAGTGACGCACATAAAATTGTTCACATTTGTAAT
Organism: Gryllus bimaculatus; assembly: GCA_017312745.1. Taxonomy (NCBI): domain Eukaryota; kingdom Metazoa; phylum Arthropoda; class Insecta; order Orthoptera; family Gryllidae; genus Gryllus; species Gryllus bimaculatus. Next base: position 128,324 of record BOPP01000324.1, on the reverse strand, counting down.
TTTCTGCTTGTTTAAGGGTATTTATACACGAACTATCTTGTTACGGATAGTAACAAGTCGTATCGTATCGCATCTTGTACTACTGAACATCAGCCTTTTGCGAGAAGTCTTTTCTAAGAAATTTGAATAATTGGATAGCGAACGCCAAGGAAGCCAAAAAAACAATTTAGTAAGGATTTTCCTGATTCATGTCCATTTTGCACTTTGGGCTGTATTTCGTTTTTTGTCGCGGATTGACAACTATAAATACCTGACTGTCCATATACTGACCGTCTGAATATACTGACCGTCAAACTTACAATTTAATAACATTTTCACAGCGTTTGGTAATATTTCGCATTTATAGCAATTGCTTATATTTACCATTACTAATTATATACAAATGCACGAACATGAGTATTTTTTACAACTTCAAAAGTGTTGTTACCCATTGGCAACTCAAATGAAATGATTGAGATGTAACGGTGTGTATCTTGCAGTAGCCGATATAGAATTTCGTTGGTTCCTTCCTTTATTTGGTGAAACTGATTTAAATATTTATGTTAGAATTATGTAATTATTTAAAAACAATATTATATAGTATCATACATGCGCTACAAAAACAATATAACAAATTATTATTTAACAAAAATGTATTATGGCCCCCTCCAAAATGATCGGCTAAATCAGCCCCTGGTATTGTGATTACATTAGATGTCTTAGTTCTTCGCTATTATCCAACATGTTGGGCGCCTAGAAGCTAGGGTGATTCTTACACTATTGTGGGCATCTGGAGTTTTACGCGATTATTAGGGCTAATGATCATTATATATTTGCACTCTTGCATTATATAATTATTATTAATCTGCGGTTTTTGTCTTAGTCCAGTTTTTTCTGAAATGAAAAACGCAATTTTTAATTTACATATTCATTTTGAGGTATTGAGAGTATTATATACGAATTTTATTGTGCCTATTTCACTATATAATGCCTATTTTATGTTTTAATGCATAAATGTTGCATATTCTCGTATTTATTGAGCAAAAATTAAATTCTTAATAAAAAATGTAATTTTTTCTTGTTTAGCCTTCAGAGTACTAGAGTATCCTTCAGGGTACTTTAATACAGAAAAATCAAGCGCGGAACCACGTGGAAATCCCCCGCCTTCTAGAATATTTCAGTAACTCTTGTTATAAACTTATTGCGAAACTTTCAAGCAAAAATATTTTGTGATAATCATTAAATAATATCGTATCGCAGCATGAGCTGAGTATAACCAGCAACATTTCCCAAAATCTGCATTATGACACATTCGACCAAACTATTTTGAATTTCATCTCCCAAAATATGCCTCTGGGTCCACCACTGGATCAATCTATTCCGTTTTACTACAATTACAATGCAGGTATTTCGCGTAATCAGTGCTGCCATCTGCCCTCTTTGGAGGGTTTGTCCTTCTTTTTAAACATTGCCCTCCTGTCCTCTCTCCTGACATGGGATGTTCTCCTTTTTGTCTTGTTGAATTGAAAATCATACTGGCATAATTTTAAAGGGTTTCATTCATTAAAGGGACTCCATGTTCTAAATATATACATTTTTACTCGAATAAATGGTCTGCGTAACAGATCATTAGGCTTATTGTGATATAAAACTTATTTATGCTTATCGTTTGGTGGATAAGGAAGGTGAGTGTTATCCTTTCGGAAACTTTCATTTAGATTTATTCAGTAAAAAAAATTAAAAAGAACAAAAAACAGTAAAAACTGTCGTAAACCGTCGTAAAACCAGTAAAAAAATCGTAAGATTAGCAATATTTTAAAAATAGTCATTTTCGTTTCTGAGTTATAGAAATCTTATTTGTATCGGTACACAAATTGCAAGTATGATTTTTCTGCATTGCTAATAAAATAGCAACTCGCCCTTACCTTTACTCTTACCATTACAAGCAAAAAGAAAGTTCAACAAAACGTGCGCATAATAAAGCAACATTTAGCTACATTTTTAATGAAACAAAGTCTAATATGTTTTTTAAAGATTATATATGATTTGGAATTGTTGAGTTGGAGTCTATACATCGTGGAGTATAAAAATATAAAATGTTTTCCTTTTCTTTGAAATGCCCTCCAGTGGAAAAAAATCCTGTTAACCTTGGTACTATGAAGTGTACAAAATCGCTGGTATAGTCAAAAAGTTTATACTTCGAAATTTTAAACAATTTTTTTCTCAAAAATACTCTATTTTTTCTTGCAATTTTCTCTTATGTATCAAAGGACCGAATTGGCATCGGTTTCATTCTTCGCGATAACCGTTTTCGAACATTGCAAAAAGTTAACTTGGCAATATTGAATTCAGAGATTTTTGTCATATCTTTAAAACAGGTTATGCATATTTTTTTTAATGAGTGTTTTTTGCATAATTTCTTCTTAAAATTAATGCAAATCACAAAATAATTCTCAAAACTTACTACATATGTTTTCTTCGATTTTTACCCCACGGATAGAATAAGGGACGCTTAAAATAAAGGGGGCAGGTCTCATTTTCGTTGAACTCTGAATTTTTGAAAATGGCAAATTTTGAAATACTTTTTCAGATATAATGCGAGAAATTATGTGCTATTTTCACACCACTAGTTACCTTTGTGTTATGCATGGCGATTAAAACAATTGCCCAACAATGAAAGAAAGGATTTCTACGAGGATATGTCAGAATTATTAAAGCAAACATTCCATGAAAGTACCTATATTATATTTATTTTAGAAACTTTCTACATGAGTACTTAAAGAAGAATAAGAAAAATGTGTAGTGCCTTGTTAAATGCCTATTATACACTTAAGTGCCTGTTTTGTATTTGTAAATGCCTATTTTGCCTGCCTATTTTATTTTATCGTGCTTGTTAATCCGGAGCTTAATCATTATACTATTGCAGACGGTAGAATTAGGAATTACTGTAATGAAAGTGCGGGCCTGAACACATCTGAGAATGCACGAATAGTGCCGATGTCTAACAGCTGTATGGGTCGCGAGTAATGTTTTAACAAAGAGCTAAAAATGTCTTATATTTGAATCCCATCTGAAGTGGGATAAATATCTTATAAAAGGATTTATCATTGGATGAAATCTTAATATGCTTTAGCTGTGTCAAAAAAATACTCGCGTACGGGACAGCACCTGACCAATGCGGACGCCTGCTGATAGTCCTGGAAAAAGTGCTTGTTTTGTTTTTGTCGTTTCTGCGATGTCTGCGGAAAAATCTAATTCACGTTGGTATGCGAGAGTAGGGTCTGTCAGTATATTATTATAAGTAATGTGGAGAAATACTGCCGCGATTAAAAGAAAAAGGGGTATTAATACCATTAGAAAGACCTATGAACAGAGCGCTAGTATTATCCGCGCACGTTTTCTTCAGACCTCGCTTCGCTAGTAGCGAGAGGAGTGGGGAGTTTTAATTATTTTGAAGAAAGTAATTTTGTATTAAATTTGTAGTTTGTTTTTCGATACAAAATATATTCTATAACATGGGAGCAAACATTTCTGGTTATCAGATTTTGTCTACAACGCTTGTTGCTTTCATTTATTCTTCAATCAACTAATATAGACAAATGAGAAGGGGTAGGTATTCCGGGGCTCAAGAAAACGTGCGCAAATGCTCTTTGTCATCGATAATACACACTATTCACAAAAGGCACGGTAAATATTTTTTATCTCCTTCTCCTATCACAATAGTTATGTTCTTGCCCGTATCTACTCTGCCGTACACTGCAATGAGCGGGCCTATATCCCGCCCACCGCCATTTATATCATATCTAATCGATCAGTATGTTCTGTAAACGTGCGATTCTCTTTCAGTCGGCCGCTACCTGATTAAACAGATTTCAGTGCTCCGACTGCAAATGTAAAGTGAACAAGTAATATAATTGTTTGTATGCCAGAACCTTTTCTGTCGCAAGAAATCGTTCCTAATCGGGCATTTTACGGCACAAATGATGACGTATTAGATTTTGTCACGAATGATTGCGTCATAACACATTTAACCAATCGGGGGGAGATAAACGGAACAGCCCATAACCGTTTATTCGCACGATGTCAAATACCCGAGTCGTCACAGGGAAGTTGTTTCACAAAATTAAGTTTGATTCTCTTAAATGTATAATGTTGTTATACAAAAAATGTAGTATGCAACTCGTTTATAATGATGCTTTATTACATTCGTACAAATTTGAAAACCCGCCTCTAAAGTCGCTTAATTTCAAAACATGTACTCGTGCAATAAAGCTAAACATCATAAATTAATCGCATAAACTACTATTTTAGACTGCATTAGCTAGGCAAAAATGAATTACTATTTTTTTATTATTAATGAGGTAAATCTCATTATTTGTATTTTTACGGATATTAAAAGAAAAATTATCGAGAATGAATGATTGCACTGTTTTTAGAAGTGCAATAATATTAATTGTAATTCAGTCACCATTTTCTAAATACTTGTCAATCTAGTCTTAAAGAAATATAATTAAGCAAATGCTGTTTTTTAAATAAATATCAGTGCAATCAATCTCAAATTAACGTATTTACATTTGGAAATAGGTGTTTTGAAAAATCTCACGTGACATTAGAAGGAGGAGGGGTGGAACAAAATTTCACATTCTACCAAGGGTGAGGGGAGTTGAAAAATTACCTCACCTAATTTATGGACGGCCCCTAAGGTAGGGGCGGATCCATCCGATCATTGGGGGTGGGGGAGGTCATAGATTTTTGTTAAATAAACATTTATTATATTGCATTTTGTTTTATAGCGTATATATGACACTAAACAATATTGTTTAAATAATTACATAATTTTAACATAAATATTTAAATTAATTTTCCCAAATAAAGGAAGGTAATAAATGAAAACGCTTTTGGCGGGTCACGTCCCTTCCCTGAATCCGCCACTGTATTAAGGAACGTTAAAAACCGGTACTAGTCCCATTTTCGAGTTTTGGTCGGGTTTTTCGAAAATTGCAAACCAAATTTCCAAACTATAAAATTGAAGATGGAGATTTTTGTCACAAAGTATGTTGTATAAAAGTAGCCCTTTAAGAAAGGTCGTGTACAATCTTGTGGTGAAAACATAATTTTTGGGGGTAATTTCTACTTGAAAGAAATTAAATATATACAGGTATCGCACCAATTTCGGGCCGCGAGAAAAATTGAAAGAGTTATATGAAAAATAATTAATTTAATTATAATTTACTTTTGTAAATACCGATATTCATTCTATTGAAACGTTTCTCGTGGGGAATTAAAACCAACACAATATTTTAAACAAAAACGTTATTCGTGAAGAATTATACACTAAAATCTACTGAGACTAAAAACTACTTGGTCTATTTACAGATATATTACACTTAATTATTTTCTTTACACACGACTCCGTTCTCTTGATTATTTAATTACACAGTTCACTTCTTACACACTATTTATTTACACTGTTCTCTTCTTCAACAGTGTCACCCAGTCCGATGCACTGTCCACGGTCCACTGCACTGACCCAATTCCCTGCGCAGACCACTCTTCACTGCGCACACCAGGGTCCACTGCACTGCTGTTTACCGCGATGCCCACTTCACAGCTCAGCTTCCACTGCAGACTTCAGACTGCTGACTGCTGTTCACTCACTGCACCACTGTTCACCTCAATGCACACTTTTCAACACAGCTTCCACTTCGGACACACTGACGGGCTGAGTGCTTATTCCCTGATTGCTACATCTCACTACTCACTGACTTCTACTCACTTCTGACTTGCGACCGCCGGCAGCGGCGCATTTATACCTGTCCGGCGCTCGTCTACAGGCACCCGGCACATTCTCCGCGTTTCCCCGCGGCTCGCGAATTGTCCAGAACCGTCTAAGTTCTGGGGGAAGGGAAGGGGCGCCGGCAGATGACGCAATCCACGCGCAGCGAATTCGGCAGGTGATGCAATATTCTTAACACTATTTTTACTTTCTCTCACTTTTACGATTTACTCTTCGACAATTTTTATTCTCAATGTATCTATGTATTTCTTTCAAGCAATCCGCTAAGCTTCATCGAAATTTACGCTACAATGCTGGAATCGATATTTAAGGAGCTCGTTCTTTAACATCGAAGCTGTTGCGGTGATAAGAAGCAGCTTTTTATTTAGCTCCCAAATAAACCTTTTAGAAATGATTCGAAACCTATTTCATAATCCATATTTTTTGCCGCGGTTTTCTCTGGTACCCTAAGATAAAAAGTGCTGACAATAGCATGATTTGTACAGTGTAACCAAATACTGTATCTCTATAGTATTTGGTGTAACTCCCATACTTGGATTTTTATTTCTGGCCCCGCGACGCCTTGTCTTCACGATATAATAGGTTTGAACCAGCGTCTGTCCGAAACAGTCCCGAACTAATCCGCGCATGCGCAGTCTAATATTGGGCGTTCAAGCAGTAGCAGTCAGGAATTGTGACTGGGAGTTGGGCGTTCCAGCAGGGGTTGCTGAATTAGCTTTGAAACCAGTCCGAATCGGTTGCTGTGCTCTCTCCTCAAACTAGAAATCCGCGATGCGTACTTCGGCCTCCGAGTTTCCCGCCACGCTAAACGTCGACGGCGCGCCATTTTACGTTTCCATCAGGTTTCTGCATAGTTTTTATTATTCTGACCCTGCATTGTTTTGTACATTTTATTTGATTCTTGGTTTTGGTGATGTCGTATTCGTATTTTCTTCGTATGGGATATTGGAATTTGACCCTGCTTTATTTTACGTTTCATTGATTTTCTAGTTTTTTTTCAGTATTACTAATCCCGCGCTTCTTTAATTTTTTTAAAATTTATTTATAGTTAAAACGATGGGAAGAATTCTGGAACTCAAGAAAACATGCGCAGATCATCTTCTCCCCCACACGTCACAAATACATTTTTTATTTTTCTTACTAAATCAATCTAAATCTAGATTCTTGGATTTTAGTGAGTTAGCTATCTTTCAGATTTTCTTGTTGATATTGGAACTTGATATTTATTTCTTTTTTTGGGAAATGGAAGGTAAGTAATTTTAAGGAACTTCCTTGTGCCGTGACTTACTAAATATGTATGTAGTTATTTACCGTTCTGTATTGGTAGCTTTATCTCTCATTTTTAAGAAAAATACAATTAACCGAAATCCAAAAGAATAATCGAAAACAATAGCGCAAGTCACAGTTTACCGGGTTCAAAATCTGTAATTGATAGCGAAGTCAAGAAAATAAGCGAGCAATTATGGAGAAACGTAAAGCGCAAGTGAATACCACAGGAATACTAGCAACTAACCGGGGTCAGGTCGCTTTGCTATTTACATGCAATACAAAAAATTATATCTTGCGGAGAATTATGCAACTACCAATGAAACGAAATCAGTGGCACCTAGAGACTGATTTTTGTACCTACTTGTTCCAGCAGATCCCAATCCGGGACTTGCTTCTGACTAGTTTGCACTCGCGCATGCGCAGAGTGAGAGTACGTAAAAACAGTCCGTGATTGTTTGCTGGAACAAACCTAATATCTAACGGTATTTCACGTCTTTCTCAGCCGTGCCGCCAGATGTCGCATGATTTCCAGCAGTTCTTGAAATTCCCCGCAGGGGATTGTTACTGCGTAGGTTGGCATGGTTTCTGGTTGAGAGTTGTAGGCGACCATCCGGACCCTCAGTTTCACAGTGCAACTCACACCGTTAGTTTCAAGGTTGAGGCAGTGAGTAGGCAATGATCAAGCTCCTGGTTACCGGTTCAACCTGCTAACCCACCAGTTGGGACACTGGCGTGCCGACCTTTGGGCAGGATTGGGTGAAGGTGGTTCTTAGGAACGCTCTGAAATCCACGTATAAAAGTCTGGCCGGAAATTACTTACCGTCAGGTTGTCTAGATTCTCGCCCCCACTCACATCGGTATAGGCAGTTAGGGGACGCGATGGGGTCTCAGAGCCGCCCGGACCTTAGTTCGTGTGGCCCCCAGTTGGGCTCTTGGCTTCGTCCAATACTGGCATTGGTCCAATACTCTGGGCAAAAAGGAGGGACTCGGTGTCCTGGCTCATGTGAGTCACACGGCGATATTGTCTTCGGTACTAGCCTGGTGTAGCACCGTTCCTATGTGACCGCTGGGCCCCACATGTCGAGAGGCAAGGCGTGAGGGGGCGGGAGCAGTGCTTTGGCGGCAGCCTACCAAAGCCGGGGCCTCCCCGAGGGGC
>BOPP01000324.1:69871-87037 GCA_017312745.1 Gryllus bimaculatus | reverse complement strand
CGTACCCTTTGGCGTCGCGTGACCTTGCCCCAATTCAGGCTGCCGGCATTCCGCTCTCCCGTCTAGCTGTCCCTCGACGTGGTTCCAACGCTGTCTCCCCGGGGTCCTCCTTCCCTCGGAAACGGCTCCGTGCTCCGGGTCTGCTTGCTTGACCCCTCGGCTACTTCCGCCTTTGACTCCAGTAGCCCGCCGACGCGTGATACTAATGGCGTAGTTATGGCGTACGTCAACACATCAGACGCGTGTTGCCTAATTAACAGTCTTATGACACCTCGCGATGTTCTGGCTATTCTTCCTCCAACTACTAATTTCCGCCCAAATCTATAACTAAGCCACCACTGTTGAATCCTCCTTACTTCCCTAATTCTCTTCGACTTCTACGTTCAAACAAATACTGCTGAATACTCGTTGGATGTTGCAAGTTTCTAATTTATTTCCAGCGTACTTCAGCTCGCGACTGCTCTCTCTAATTCCTACTGTTCTGGCTAACCGCACTGGTCCTCTCACCTCGGCGTCTCGTACAGAAGAAGAACGATCGGTCAGCTGCTCTGCTATTTTAATAGGTAACGTGACGTCACGACGAACCCATCCGCGTTTTTCGTAAGCTAGAAGTTCGCCGCCGTCATGTCGCAGGTAGCAACTAACAGATAGCGCTCTTTCGGTTGCAATTTATTCAGCTCGCCTGTGCTCCGGTGATCTTCTCTGGATTTGCAGAGGTGTGGTTTCTCTACACTCGTAGGCTTCTCACAATCATTCAAATTAAACCAGTTTGCTCTTAAACAAAATATACTGTAATCTCCTTCAACTCTTCTCACATTTACAAACAGAGAATATACTCAGAACATTTAAATTCAATCTTTCCTGGAAGAAAAAAAACATCCTTACATGCTAACATATTTACTGTGCATACTTTCAATGACTAAATTATCTTCTAACATTTAAAATGATACAATTAATAAATCTCTTTTAGATTTTAATAATTTTCCAAATAGTAACTTTTTTCTACATTTACAAGTTCGATTCAAACAACCTGAAGGTGACCGTTTTCTTTACCAATAGTACATCTCCCCTTAAACCGAATTACTATTTCAAGTGCTCCACCCAACTTCAACTTTATTTTACTGACAAAGTAACTTTGTGTGGCCCCTTGTGATTCTATTTACTTATTAGCAAATCAAGTTTTAACGTATAACGTTTTATTACTTGGATTTCTTTTCCAAATTAAGAAAGAAAGGTTGATTGACTAATTAATCTGAACTAACTTTTAAATAGTTACAAGTCTTTCTAATATGATTACAGCATTACTCGGCTCTAACTTGGGTTTAAATAATACTGGAATCCCGACTGGATCGTTCTTACTTGATTTCGACTGCAGAGTTGTGAGACGTCGGATACATTTAATCACCAGGGATTTGTCGCCGTTCTGCATTCGCCCCGTGACTTCCAAATCGCCTCGCCTCCAGTTGCCGGTGCCCAAGTTCCTTGCAGTACGCCGCCGGTTAGCTCACTGCTCCTCGCTGTCTCGCATGTCCAAATATTCCCTCTCCCAATTACGTGATGTACAAAAGGGAAGAGAAATTAATCAAAGTAATGTAATAGAATAGCTAGTTCTATAACTATATAAAGAAACAAAGAAAAACAATCAAGTATACATTTAAAGTATATGTTTTATGCACGTGCTCTCTGCTTTCAAATCGTTACGTTGTATTTTACATTATGCACGCTCCCTTTTATATATTTCGTATATCTTCAAATTTACAATTAAATAAGTTGATTTACGTCTTCTGAATGTCTGCGGAGAGTTTCAGGAGTTCGTCCGGGAGTCGTCCGTATGTGCTGTACAGTTTCTTCGACTTGCAATGTTACTGCACACTACTTGTCCGTTCGCTTGCTTCGTGGTAAAAGAACATTTTCGTAAGTCGTATCGCCTATTTACGACACTAGCGTACACTCTTGTTAACTTTGCGATACTAGGCGCGCGTCTTTCGAACTTTTAAGTTCTGAAGGTCTTATAAGAACTCCCTGGTCGGAAGTGGAATGTGCCACGTTGACATAGGAAAAACGGGTGGTCACAATATACACACATATTTCTGAATCCAGGTCCACGTTGCGAGAATTATTGGTATTTTCTTCTGCTACAATGAATTATTATTAATTGGTTTTAAGTATGAATTAATTGTTTATTTATTTCACTTCTAAAAGTTTAACATTGTGACTTACCATGGGAGAGAAGTGCATTCTGGGTAGGTTTCCCAGTGTTATGAAATCCTTGTGCTCTTAAACAATTTTATAGTTAATTATAAATGTATGCATCAACTAGCGTTAATGGCCAACTTTCATCCAAAAAAATCGCTCCTTTGCATTAAAAACTATTTGCAAAAGCGAATGTGACAAAGATTTTGCCTCTCAACCCTTATCTTGGCCGCATGAAGGTTGTCCTTCGCGCGAACACGGGGAGTAATTTGAGTGACTACAAATTTCGAATTTATGCATAAATTGATGGCAAACTAATAAGCCCCTGATCATGGGGTCAATAATTTATTTTGACACAGGAACCCGGGAAAATATAACTGTATAGCTAACTTCGATTGTAAGCATTCATTTTGGGAAAACCATGAAGCCTTTGGTTCGTAATAGGTGCCAATGTTTTGAAAGAGAGACAGAAATACAAAGAGAGAGGGAGAGAGAGATGGAAGAGTGAGAGTGAAACTGGTTATTGGATCTCCAAAACAAATATTTAACAATTTTAAAGGGGATAAGCTCAATGTGATTTTTAAATCACATTGATGTGATCTATTTAAATTATATAAAATATTAGTTGTTCAAAACTGATGAATTGTAATTTTAATACAAGATAGTAAATCACCAATTTCTTATGTTAATCCATAACTTCACATATTTGTTTTATGAGAGCTCCCTTTATCTTATCACATTGATGTACACTAGCTCTTCTCAACACACATCGGGCCAAACTTAGACAAATGAAATTACAAATGATTACCATGCGATGTTATCGAATTTCCCACTCTTAACACCAACCTTATATGTGTGCGTGCGCGCGCGCGCGTGTTTGTGTGTGAAATTACGAGTAAATTATAATGCTCAGAATGTCACAGCTGACGGCAAGAAAAAAAGGAACTTGGTCATATGTATGCCTGAATGGACAAACAAATTTTAAATGTAGCATCCTCATGAATTTATTTACTTCCTTTCTCCCTTCCCCATGCTAAACTATAGACAAAATGATTACTCCATTATAATGGAGGTAGAATTATGCTATTTGACCACGTTACCTATGTAAGTATTATCTTCACTGAAAGCAGTCAATTATTGATTTTAAATACATTGTACAATTGTACATTTGTTCATGTTTTAGATAATAATCTTGCTTGTATTGTACTACTGAAGATGGGGAAAATTCCTCAAAACTAGTTTGGTAATATATGTATTGGTGTGTAATGTGTTAAATACACTATTTATACTTTATTCGTTGTGGTCTGAATACCTCTATAAAAATCTCATACATCTATAAAAGGATAAAAATTTGTTCCTTCTTTTGAGTAAGTCAGTTTTAACGAAAACACAGATTCGCAAATAAGTAGGGTAGGCAATGGTAGAATTATTCACTTAAAAAAGAGTGGCTTAAAGGAATTGTGGCGTCATATCTGTCGCATTGTACAAACGTGACAAAATATTAGCCACGTGCATTTCATGCACACGAAATGCACGAGGAAGTAGTTTGCGACAGCAGGCAGCGCTGGCAGGAAGGGGCGCCGGGCTGAACAATGGCAAACCTAGGGAGCGAAAGGGAAGGGGTGCCGTGTGGTGGGTGGCCACTTGTGAACCCCGTAGACCACTTGGGGCAAACTTGTGAACCTCGTAGATATGGTGGCTGTGTAAAGGCGTCGGTGGAAACAGCGAAATGACGCAGTTCCTTCAGTCGGCCCAGAAGGTAATATAAACGGACCTTGGACCTAAACTCCGGCTTCTGATTCTTGGGCGAATTGGTAGGAAGTCGTATGGGTTGTGGTGACTAGCGGTGGGTGGTGACCAGGAACGGGTCAATATTGTTTATTGTAATTATTGTAAATAGTATTCAGGTGTTGGGCGCATATTTCAAATAAATACTCAATAAATTACAAACCGTTCACGTCTGTGATTTATTGCCCCGGCAAAGACGCCACAGAATCACGTAGGTGGCATTGGGTGATTATTCTTCCAATTATTTTCTCTATTCTAGAAATCTGGGAGCCATAGGATGTGTGTCTCCGAAATATTATGCCAGAGTAGCGGGATTTGATATTCCCATAATATTCACGAACAGCCCTACCAATAAACGTGGTGTAAAATTTATTCTGTGCTTAAGCCCAGAATAGCAGGAGAATATTGCGAAAACTCCTACTAATAAACATGGACTAACTCCGGGCAGTGGAATAAAGAGAGGTAAGTTTTCATTGGCGAACCGCTAAGCACCGGATTGACACGGTAGTTAAGTGTATAACTGGTGTGATAAAATTATACGGAAAAGAGAAGGCGAATAAGCACGAAATGTTTTGTCGTTTCGCTCATTCGTATATCTAATGTTCAATTCGCCTGTTACTGGGTTTCGGTTTCTTTGGGTTTCGAATATTTGGCAACTGCTAGTTTCATTTGTGGAATCAGTTTAACTCTTGTCGTATATATTATAAGTGACTTTGGATTGGATACTCGAAGTATTTTCGTATGGACGTTACTTTAGTCACATATGATAGAAACAACTAATCTGGACAATGCTAACAGAACAGACAATCGAAAAAAACGAAGATAGCAGAAGCCAGAAAATACGTATCTGGAACAGTGTGCGAAATTTTTTCTGAGGGTATTCAGCAGACATGAGAATTTCAATAAAAATGAAGTTTTCGTGTTGGACGAGTACGAACCAGGAGTTAACTAAGTGTGTTCAAAGAGTGTCATTAAACGACAGTAAGCAAATATCCCAAAGGCCCATAGCGAGTCAGTTATAAGGTATATTTTAATCATAATCGTGCAATACCTCATAAAAATAAGGATATACATTGTTTTATATTCAATAAAGTAATAGTGTTAGTCATGATCAATTAAATAATCAAAGAGAATGAGAACAACTGTTTTGCATATTTTCAATAATTTCAATTAATAATCAAAGAACTGAAGATAAGTAATTTTCATGGCAGATTTTTTGAATATCTAATCTGCTCTCTATGAATAGTTATGACCACAAAAAAAACATGAAAAGACAAGGAAAAAATACGTCTAGAGATGTTGTTATATTTGAGAAAGCTGCTTCCAGATGCTTCAGAGAAAGACTGCAGAAATTAAGCAGAAGCGTGCTTGTCAAAAATCAGAAATTTCATGTGGAGAAAGAAGCGATCGACTGACTTTTACTACCTAGTCGCAGATGTTGGATGAGCAGCAGCATTTGGAGAGCACTTAAAGAGAACAATTAAAATAAAATGTATAGAATACATAATTGACTAAAATTTTATGATGTAACTAATTTCAAATAAAAGTTCATACTTGTATGTCTGATAAAGATATATTTTTGATTTTAATAGAATAGTGCTCCGGTGTGCAGCTATTGAACATTTAAATTTTAGGTATATAAATGCTTCTTTAATGTTCAAGAATACAGAAAATTTATTTTCATTGAGTGTTCTGAAGAAAACTTTGGTATTGTTAAATTCATTTCCATACTGCTAATTTCTTACCCACTGGTTAAATCTGAATTTACTAGTATTTTTCTACAAAAAGTAAAGAACTTGTCCTGTATTTTACCTCTCTGAACATCAACAACTCTAGCAAAGTACAGTAAAGAATACTTAGGAAAAATAATAAGAAAGAGTGATTGGTTTTCAATGGTAATAAAAAAATGTATAGCAAATAATTCTGCAGGAACCTATCTCAACTTCACTGGAAAGCAAGTAATTGTATCCCTGCTTTAAGATATCTAGTAGTAAGAAAAGCAAACATTTTTATACATTCCTTCAAGTGAAAAGAATTTAGTGATATAGTTTTTATATTAAGTTTCGAGGGTAATGTCAGAGAATGTATATATAAAACAGAATTCTGAGAGCATAAATTCTAATATGGGTCAGAAACTAATTTCATTCACTCACATTTGTTTAACACATTTTCAATAGTTGTTGTTAACAAAAATTAAATATATAATTAATTTTTTTGGTGAAGAAAATCTTGACATGAGCTTGCTTTGAACAATTTAACTTTTCAAATTCCTAATTCATGTAAGTGGGATTAAATCAAATAGTAATAAATTCAATATAAATAGATGACAAGCAGTAACATTGTCCAATTATACAGCACAAAATTAAATAATGTTCTATACTTATATTCAGAATGAAGTGTTCCTAATGGCATATGAGTAAAATGAATTGAACTGCAGTTTTAATTGGTTATTTTAAGTTGAATGGACGATTTTTTTCTCTAACAATGTTGTTCGAACAATCATATAAATTCTCCAATTAAGTTAGTATTAACTTCTTCCTTTTTTATTAATTTATTTTGTATTTTAACTTTGTTTGCAATAATTTATATTGGCAAGATGCAGCACATATTTGAAGGTAAATAATATCCCACAATATTAAGAAAAATTTAACTATATTTGACATAAATACCATCTGTCTTAAAAAAGAATTAAATTGAAAGGGGAAAATAATTATTTAAAATCTAACGGAGGATGGGACATGCCTTTTAAGGAAACAAGTATTCAAGAATTGGGAAAATAATTTGGTCTTAAAGCAAAATTTTTAGATACATGTGAAATAAGTAAATTATAAGATATTTATATTATCTTTAAGAAAATAAAATATATTTTTAATATTTCGATTTAACACCTAAAACGTCCAATCGTCCCGATATAACTGTCGTACGTTATACGACTGAGGATTGCATTTGTTATTGCATTGAGCGGTGAAGATGCATCAACATTACTGGAGGCAGGATTTCCATGCACTATCAAATGTTAAAATATGCGTACAAACATGCACTACCAAATATCCAAACATACAGGGTAAAATGCAGGGGATTCGAGGTAAAAATTAAAAAAAAATGTACATACAATCAAATTTTAGTTAAGTATATTTTTTGGTTTTATTATCTTTAGAATAATTAACAATTTTTCCAAAAATTTCTGTCAAATTCATCCTTTTGTTAGAAAGGAATGTTTTTGGCAGAAAATGCTACCAACATGTGACGTACTTGAAAAATACTTCAGGTGCATTTCATACTTCAAAAATCTGCGTTAATGTGAGGTCAAATTCGGCATTTTCTGATTTTTCACCACAAATAATGTTTTTTACACTTTTGGTAAAAATTTCAAATCAGGATTTGGGTTTAACACTTATGTAAGTTCTCCTTAAGTCACACATACACCTGCCATCACTAATTCCAAGGACATTTAATATTTGCAAAAAAGTTTAATGACACTACTAGAGGTAAACCTGCTGTTTGAAATTTCTGAAATGCCAAGGGAAATTTGCAACATTTCATTTAATATGTATATTTTTCTACAAGGACATTTAATATTTGCAAAAAATTTTAATGACACTACTAGAGGTAAACCTGCTGTTTCAAATTTCTGAAATGCCAAAGGAAATTTGCAACATTTCATTTAATATGTATATTTTTCTACAGATTTTTGTAACGAAATCGAACCGAAAGTCTCCACGTGATTATTTTTGTCTCCTATTGTCAGTTATCAAGTGATACGGAGATCCAATACGGCCTCCATCCGTGTTGTCCTATGCGACTAATCGTTTGGCATTGATTTATTTCGCGATTGTTAGTCACAGCGCGTGCTTGCTTCGCAACTATAGCTCGTGTAGATAGTTAAACTTTGTAGTAGTAAATACAGTTGCAATAAGCAAAGACAGTTCCATTCTGTTAAGATTTAAGAATAATATCTAATTAATTTTAATAGTCACAAATTATGCAAAAAAAAAATTAAAAAACACTTAATATGCTTGTTAGAAGAGGCAATATGCAGATTAATTGAAAAAATGTCCAAACATGCATAATGATTTTTTTCTTTAAAACACACACGCACACACACACACACACCAAAACAGAAATGTGCTCAGTAAAAGTATGCAATTTTCAAATGAATTTGACATAAAGTATTTATTTACAAAGTTTGAAAGCTCTATTAAGTTTAAATAAAATCAGTTGTATGGAAATCCTGTCTCTATACACATTACTGAGTACAAAATTAAAACGCACTTTAGGAACCATAGGAATCTTCCGAGTGAATCGTCTAAAGATCTTCTCACAACCGACAGACCGGCTGAGGTGGCTCATGAACTGATGTCATTGTAGTGCCTCAGACTTAGGGTTCGAGTCCCGACAATGGCTGGAGACACTAGCTAAAAAGCTAGATCGAATGCAGAATTTCTGCCTGGAGGAAAATTCTAGCGGCTGGTTGCTCTGATCGGTGGTTTTCCTTGGTTTCTCATTAACCACGCGCGATCTTGCCTTCCTCTTGAGTCCTTTCCTCACCCCTTTCAAATAAACATTAACTCTCATACTGTTCCGTCCACGACACAAAGCCCTCGCGCAAAGGCAGGTGGTCGCTCCCTCCCCCGGAGGCGCCCACCGCACCCACACCGCACCCGCGCCGCCGGGCCCTCCCCCGAACGGCGCCCCACCCGCTTTCCCTAAGGGCTGCAGCCTTCTGGCTTGCAACGCCACATTTACTTGTGCGAGGTCAGACTTGCGAGAACCACCGCGAGAGGCACAGCCCACACCGCCTGCCCAGGGCGTCGTCGCTGAACAGTCTCTACGCTTACAAGCATTTTCATGTTTTGCACTTCGCGCACTTAAACCCGCTGCCTTCGGCACGTGTACTTGTAAACCTGCCATCGGCGGGTACTACAGAGCGGTACGCACAGACCCGACTCACACCGGCAGTCACCGGCTGGCGAGGGAGTGTGTGTGCCGCACACACATACTCCTGCTGTTAGAGCCCACCTACGGCCAGGTCCGTGGCCAAGCTGCTGGACAGACTCTCCGACTGTGGGGGACGCCTGCATTCCCGCTTCGCCCGGGAGAGGAGCACCGCTGGTCCACGCATACCGCACCCACCCAGCAGCAGGTATTCGGCAACACCGTGTGCCCATGGACGTGTAGTGCGACAAAGTGCACGACGTCACCTTCAGGGTGATAAGTAACATAGAAGTAACGAAGAACATCCATTTTATATCATTCATTCAATTTCATTTCTGTAAATTAATATTTCATTGGTCATATCATCCCATTCACGTAGACTAGAAATTAAATATCAATAAATCGTATGTGCAATGAAATTCTTGTAACTTTGTCATCCTCCGCCTCCCCTCTTAACCAGCGCCATCCCTTTCCCCCCCCCGGGCACCTCACGGCCCGGTGCGGTGTACTTTGTATAGGGAAGGGCCTTTCAGTCTACTCGCGCCCCCCTCCCCGTTCCAGGTATTCTTCCCCCTTCTCTGTACACATACGCAGTACACTACCACATAAACGGGAAGGTCAGTCGGAAGCTTAGAGCTTGTGCTGGCTGAGGCGGTGCCCCCGCCAGCTGACGTGTAGATCACATTCCAGCAGGGGAAGATCACCGCCACCTCCCAAGGAAAATGTGCACTACACCTACGGAACTAATAATCGTACCCGTTGGCGTGCCCGGACACACGAAATAATCAATCACAACCGACTGTGCTTCCCCCGACGCTCATTCGCGAGCAACGGAACACGCATTATTAGCATGTGGCGGTCGGCCGATAGGCGGCAGGAGTCGCGGCCGGGGCGGCGACTTTTCGCCCGCGATAAGCGCCGCACGCGTCGTGAGCCGCGGCGCACGGCCCGGTCATCGCACGTGCACGGCGCAGCCATCGCGAGCTGACGGCGGCCGCATCACATCGCCAATCGGTGGAAGCATCGACGCACAGCGCGGCGTGGCGCGGCAGAGCGCGTTTGCTTACTGAGGAGTGCCGCTGCCGTGTTTCAGACTACTGCAGGTACTGTTCATTGTAGCTGCGAATGGTGCTGTATCTTGAAAGATTCTCTTTCGAACTTTAACCTACCAAAACAAAATTTCTCCCGTAATATCGTAATATGACACTTTTAGCAAGTAATTATGAAATTAATATGGTTTAATAATATCTTGCATTATTGATGATGAATTATCAGCAATTTTTTATATTTAATGATTTTACTTGAGTGAGAGCCAATTTTGGGGAGAGGAAACCGATTTGTATTTTTTCCTGCGTGATTTGATCAATTATAAAACATCATTGACACATTTTTTGTGATTTTCAATGAGTATTTTAAATATCATTAATGTTAAACAGGAAGAGAGAAAAAATGTTAAATTTTGTCTCGACATTTCAGTTCGTATAATTGAAAATTTTAGTGACAGTTTAACTATCTAGTTCTCTTTTCTTTCCTTTTTTCTCCAATCCAATTTTTTTCAACTGATGCAACGCATCTCCTAGTCCTTTGGGGGCGTTCATCAAACCGTAATCTATAGGATCAGATATTCATAGACATTCTGTTGAATTTTTTCTGTTTCAGTACTTATCAATAGTACCAAAGACACATGTATTAAATATAAGTAATTTGAAATTTTCAACCCTTTGTAACGTTATGTTTAGATGGTTTAGATTTCTCTACCTTACACTACTTACGTTTTCTGTGTACATTGCGTAAACTGACGAGGTTTATTTGCACAATTATTAATTCAAGATTCGCCCTACTACATCTAGAAGTACTATTAATAGTTGCTTGATACCGATGAAAATTGTTTCTTATGCATGTAGCGAAAATATTCATTTAACGTTTTGTCGAGGTCTACAAGTGCGCTGTATCTAATTGTGGAGGGATGTGGATGTACAGTGAATAATGAAGCCGTGTCTTGTTATATTTGGTTTGTGTTTTACATGTTTCAGTATTTTCGTTATCATCAGTGATTTGGTGAAACTATCAAGGCAGTGTCTTCCGTCACGTAGCTTTCTCAAGAGTAAAACGTTTTTGTAATATTTTTGTGACTATCACGAAAAGCTGTCAAAGAAATTGAGTAATTACTTCAAATATTTTTGAGGAAGTGCTGTGATTGTTCTGCGAAATCTTTCGATAATACGGAATAAATCTTTATTGAGCATTTCTTTTGCACATCATTTGCATTGTTGTTTTTATTTGATATTGTGTTAGTACAGTGGAAGTTACATTTACACATTTTTAAACAAATAAATACATTTCGTTAACAACTTTCCCTCTTAAAATAGAAAGATCTGAGAGAATGGGGTTTAACATGTGAGAGTTCTCGCACGGGTACGCGGAGGAAGTATGGAAAACTTGTGCTATGACACAACCTAAAGAACAAACTTTTTAAATTAATTGAAATAAAATGGCTAGAAACAAATATCAAAACGCGCTTGCCTAAAATACTACGTGAATGAATTTAAAAAAAGCAAAAAAATTTAAAATTATAGAAGGAATAGCGCAAGTTACTGGACAACTGCCAACAGTCGCAATCTAGGCGCACGATTTAAGTGTTGGCTGCGACTGCAAGTCCCAATTAGTATACAGCTGTAAACTCGTTTTGTAAATAATACACCGTTTGTTATTAAAGGTGTCTAGGTTCGCTAAGATATTCAATACGTAAACATAGTTTGAGCAACATTCCATGATTACTGGCACTCAATATAGGTATCTTTGGATAATAAATACCATTTGTTACCATTAGAAATAATTCAGTAGGCTTAGACTTCATTTCGGTATTAATCGTACAACTTTTCTTGGACGATGACTTTGCTTCCCCTTCTCTGGCACAATAAACAGATGAAGGCAAATCTCGCAGCGAGCACTGATGACATTTCAAACACATCTTCAATGGCCCAGATATTGAAGTAATGCATGGTAAGGTGGGGGTATTAGTTACGAAATCGGTCATTAGATTTTATGAAGTAATGACAATCTCTGGAGAATCAGTCATGCCTTCGTAACTTTTTCAACAATTTGCATGCTAACTTTCTTAGGAGTTCGATGTATCTCTTGTGATGGATCTTCACCTGCTTCGGTCATTTCTTTAGATATTTTGGAGCGAATTACGCACATATGTATTCGTTTTCAATTCAAAATAGTTTCTATTTCGGGCAATTTGAAGATGTCTTTGAAATGCCATCAGTGCTCGCTGCGAGCTTTTGCCTTTATCTGTTTATTGTGCCAGAGAAGGGGAAGCAAAGTCATCGTCCAAGAAAAGTTGCACGATTAATACCGAAGTGAAGTCCAAGCCTACTGAATTATTTCTAATGGTAACAAATGGTGTTTATTACTCAAAGATGACTATATTAGTTCTATTATTTTTTGGCTCGAAATTGCTTTTCTTGAGGTACGTAAGAATGCAGAAAATAATCCAATGCTTTTTAATATACAAATACGGCATTTTTTCAATTTTGCACCCCAGCAAGCTGGTGTACTGTCCCTACAAAACCCCATCTGCTCCTCATAAAAAATCCAGAAAAGTAAGATAATATTGCAAAGAGTAGGGTTGTATTTGTCCGATCCTGTATTTAGGCATGGAGAAGTTAACTTGGCTTTCTCAAGATTAAACACCTTTTCTATAATTTTTGTGACTATTAAAGAAAGCGAAAAGCTAACTCCCAAGAAATATGTGTGTGTGAGGATGTGTGAATTGTTCAAAGAACATATATCTTTATGTGTAATAATGAAATATAATAATGGAAAATAATGAGGATAATTTGAACGCTAGTAACAAAACTAAGGCAATGTGGAATGTCGTAAAAAATACGACCACATCATCTCGTTACTTAGTAGAGAATGTTGTTTTAAAGCATAATGAAAGAGAAGGTAATCCGAAAAAAGTGGCAAATCTCTTCAACCAAGACTTTTCTAGACTTGCGACTGAAACGGCAAAATTCAACATCATTACCTTCCCAAAATATTTTCGAAACGATATTTATTTCCTAAACTTTTTCTAACGAAATCTTACTAATTGTCAGTAAACTAAAAACAATAATATTCATCTGGTTTATATGAATTTAGAATTTCCGGATTGTTCTAGTTGAAAATTGTGTACTGCCTTTTATACAGCCCGCGTTAGTCACACTTTTCAATGCTGTGTTTGTGCACAGGAATATTTCCATATTATTTCAAAACAGCAAAATTAAGCCACTTTTTTAAAAAGGGAGCAAAAATGCATTCAAAAAAATTACCCGACGCAACTTTTCTTTTTGTCAGGTTTTTCTAAAATATTAGAGAGGCTTTTCTCTACGCGAATGGAAACTTTTTCTCAGGAAAAAAAAAGGGGAAAACGAAGCGTTTGCAGACTCACAACACGGGTTTAGAGTATCAAATGTTCGAAACTGCCATTTCTTTTTTGAAAGATGTTGCTTCAAAATGAAGCACCTATTGGAATATTTTTGATCTTTCGAAAGCTTTTGACGTTACTGACCATAACATCTGCTATCAAAATTACCTTCTATGGAATTCGTGGTATTGCCCTAGATGGATAACCTCGTACCTTAATCATCGATCTCAAAGTAGTAGAAAACCATATCTGCACGAAAGACATTAATTACTTATGTTTCCAATTCTTACCAATTGATATGGGGTCCCGCAAGGCTCGATCTTAGGTCCTATCCTCTTTCTGTTATAGGTAAAGGATATGCACTCGTCCATTAAAAACGGAAGAACGATTCTGTTTGCCGATAACACGAATGTTCTTTGCAAAAGTAAAACAATAAATAGTAAAATTTTAGAAATTTCAATTGGTTTGTAATACAAATTAATAATTAACGAAGGAAAACAGTTTCAATGATTTTTTTCATTCAAATCAGCAATCGCATGGTCCATTTAAAATGAACAATATGCAATTAGCTGAGATTCAGGTAACAAATTTCTCGGTCCCTCAATTCAGTCAAATCTCAAATGGAATGTTCATATAACAATATAAAATACTAAATAAATTTCATTATGTACGCATTCATAATACTTTCAAATTCTGTCAGCCTTCATGTAGCTCGTTGCGTGTATTTGCAAATGTCATTCCGCCTGAGATATGGCTTAAAATTCTGGGGAAACTCATCATGTAGTACTCAAGACCTTAAGATTGCAAAATAAAATTATTCGAATAATGAAAAAAGGCATCCTCGTAATCCCTGTAAACCTCCCTCGAGCTTGGATTTACCTTCTGCATTGCCTATATATTTACGAATCTGTAATATTTGTCAAAAGTGACTTAACGGCGGGAACATATTTTCATGCAATACTGCATATTATAATTACAACCACACGTCGTAAAAATCACGTTCGTCGTGTATCAGTATCAACAGCTCCCTCTCAGAAATCCACATTCAATACACATACGGTACTTTACAACGTATTGACAGATGACATAAACAATTGAGTCGTGAACGAAACAAGTGAAATTTAAGTTAAAAGTAAAATCTTTCTGCTGCATAACTGTTTCTATACAATTAGAGGCTGTACTGATTATCAAAAGAAAAATAATGTTTTTTGTAACAAAACAGTGATATTATTGAATGATTTACATTTGTATTGCATATTTTTAAAAGACTTAGTATGTTTGTAACAAATATTGTACTTCAGCTTTTGGACAAAGACCCACATCTCGATCAGGTTTTAATCCAGTTTCCCGATCCATTGAGCAAATGCTGAGATGCTCCTTGTCTGTTTTCTGGACTTAACTGTATCTTCACTATGCGCATGTTTTGTTGAACTCTGTTTTGCTTGTAATGCAATACAGATGTAAACTAATTCATACTTCGTTTATCAATGCAAATAAGTTTTCTATAACTCGGTAACGAAAATGTCTATTTTTTCAAATATTGCTAATCTCACCGAGTTTGAAAATTTATTTTTTGTTTATTTATTTAATACTTTTACTCATTTTTCAACTATTTATAGTTAAAATGACGGGAAGGATTCTGGAACTCAAGACAACGTAAGAAGATAATCTTCTCCCCCATACGTTACATACTGTTTTTACTGTTCTTTTTTACTAAATAAATCTAATCTAATACAGAAGAACACTCTATTGAAAATTTGTTTCTAAATATATCCTTTTTGTAATGTTTGGTGATGTGGCGTAACTTCGACGTTTCATTACACATTTTAAAACAAACATTTTTTATTGACAACTTTTCTTAATGGACAGGAGAGGGAAATGGCGAGAGTTCTCGCACGGGTTCGTTAGTATATATATATATATATAAATAATATATATATATATATATATATATAATATAATTATATTCTAATAGGTTTTAAAGAATTTCTAAAATAAATTTGTAAACATGTAACACATGTTGGAATGTAAGAAAAGAGCAAAGAAATATGAAATATATCACTAATTGTAACTTAGTATCAAACTGCCTGGAATCACCCCTTATATTACGTTCATGAAGCGCAGGATATTCGAGCGTGCAACTAAGTTTGATGCCAAATTACTAAAAGAATACTAATATTTTCGATAAATTGAACGTGACTTTATTTGAAGATCTGTTATTTAGGAACATATTTATTTAAGAAAATGTAACTTCACAATTGGAAGTTGTACGAGACGCCTACAAATTTTTAATTTTCTTTTAAATTTTCGAAATATCAGGGTTTTCTCAAGAGACTTGCACAATTCTCTTTAATTTATTTCACTCTATCCAACAAAATTTCATGAATACGATGGAGCGTTAAAAAAAATGTGTATACAAAATTTAAAATTACATAATCTTACGCAAAAAGGTGTCACGTTTTTGAAAAATTGTACATGCCCTCCGAAGAGGCTCAAGCCTTTCCCCTGAATAGCTAACTCGGCATATCCAGTTACGAAGTGTTTTAAGTACTTTCCTAATAGAAAAAAATGTATGGTGGTTTCAGTTCTAGCATTATGGAGCCGAGTAATTAAAAAATGTTTGTTTTCGGGCGACGAAAGGAAAACAGGCAGGAAGACAATGACGCCTATCGAAAAGCTGTCAAGAGTAGAAAGAATAAAAAAGTGGCTAGGGCGAGGAAGACATTAGCACCACTGTTTTTTTTTTTTTTTTTTTTTTTTTTTTTTTTTTGTACAAAATTCTACATTCTAGTATTGGGCTGTGGGGCTGCACGAGAAAAGTGTATAGGACATTGTGCGTTTAAGTAATGCGTAATAAAATGTGTTGTGCCGTTCCCGCTGTCCGAATGGTTAAGGAATTTTGGCATAGCAATTACGGTCAAATGATGGCGGGTTCGAGTCCCGCCACGGGCAGGTTGTTTTTGTATTCGTTATTTCACCCCCTATCATCACCAAATCATGTCATGTTCACAGTAACCATACGTTAAATGCAATAGTTGATCGCAAATGACCTTTAGTGAATGCGTCCTAAATAACAGAAAAAAAATGTGTCGTAATGTGCGAAACAGAATCTGGAAAATATATTTCGCAGACCTGAAAAACGGGAAAAACCTAAATTCCGAAAATCCAGATCGCTGGCCCCCTGTCGCGCAGGGAGTCGAAGTCGACATATCGTGAAGCTGGAAAACGCCTCAGGGAAGAAGACGAGGATTGATTTATGTGCTGGGACCTCCACGGTCTTTTAGTTTAAGCAACAATAGTTTCGCGTGGTTTATTGAATTAAGGTTTCTTCTATTTTTGAGCACGCGGTTGCTCAAAAATTGAGTTATGTTGCAGCCTATTAATTTCCATATTTGACAATAAACTTACAAAAATATAAAAACAAAAAAAAGTACACCGTATTTGACGTAAGCAATATTGATTTATCTAACCTATGAGTGCATGACATTCACTTATTTTAAAATGCTTTAATCCCAAATTATCGTACACTAGATGCCATATTTGGCTGCTAACTCGTCTAGGTTGAGAAGGTTGTGCAAATGTTTTGTGTATGGCAAAGTAAAACATTATGCAGGCATTTCTGTGACATGCTATTTCTTACGTAGGTCTTCTGACTCCTAAGGAATCCTGAGCTCCGTGTGGCTTTGCCTGAAGGAGTAAGTGTAGGAATAATTTACTGGCTATCTGCTTTCAGCTACTTCATTACTCAGACTTCCCTCATATCGGCAGCGCCATTATACTTCTGCCTCCAAGCAGAATAGTGAATGTCGTTTAGTTATTAATGTTAAATATTATTA
>BOPP01000324.1:51383-69435 GCA_017312745.1 Gryllus bimaculatus | reverse complement strand
TACCAATTGAAATGGGGTCCCGCAAGCTCGATCTTAGGTCCTATCCTCTTTCTGTTATAGGTAAAGGATATGCACTCGTCCATTAAAAACGGAAGAACGATTCTGTTTGCCGATAACACGAATGTTCTTTGCAAAAGTAAAACAATAAATAGTACAATTTTAGAAATTTCAAATTGGTTTTGTAATAACAAATTAATAATTAACGAAGGAAAAACAGTTTCAATGATTTTTTTCATTTCAAATCAGCAATCGCATGGTCCATTTAAAATGAACAATATGCAATTAGCTGAGATTCAGGTAACAAAATTTCTCGGTCTCTCAATTCAGTCAAATCTCAAATGGAATGTTCATATAACAATATAAAATACTAAATAAAGTTCATTATGTTACGCATTCATAATACTTTCAAATCTCTGTCAGCCTTCATGTAGCTCGTTGCGTGTATTTGCAAATGTACATTCCCGCCTGAGATATGGCTTAAAATTCTGGGGAAACTCATCATGGTAGTACTCAGACCTTTAGATTGCAAAATAAAATTATTCGAATAATGAAAAAAGGCATCCTCGTAATCCCTGTAAACCTCCTTCGAGCTTGAATCTTACCTTCTGCATTGCCTATATATTACGAATCTGTAATATTTGTCAAAAGTGACTTAACGGCGGGAACATATTTTCATGCAATACTGATATTTATAATTACACCACACGTCGTAAAAATCACGTTCGTCGTGTATCAGTATCAACAGCTCCCTATCAGAAATCCACATTCAATACACATACGGTACTTTACAACGTATTGACAGATGACATTAAACAATTGAAGTCGTGAACGAAACAAGTGAAATTTAAGTTAAAAGTAAAATCCTTTCTGCTGCATAACTGTTTCTATACAATTAGAGGCTGTACTGATTATCAAAAAGAAAAATAATGTTTATTGTAACAAAACAGTGATATATATTGAATTAGTTTACATTTGTATTGCATATTTTTTAAAAGACAGTATGTTTGTAACAAATATTGTACTTCAGCTTTTGGGACAAAGACCCACATCTCGATCAGGTTTTTATCCAGTTTCCCTGATCCATTGAGCAAATGCTGAGATGGCTCCTTGTTCTGTTTCTGGACTTAACTGTATCTTCACTATGCGCATGTTTTGTTGAACTCTGTTTTTGCTTGTAATGCAATACAAATGTAAACTAATTCATACTTCGTTTATCAATGCAAATAAGTTTTCTATAACTCGGTAACGAAAATGTCTATTTTTTCAAATATTGCTAATCTCACCGAGTTTGAAAATTTATTTTTTGTTTATTTATTTAATACTTTTACTCATTTTTCAACTATTTATAGTTAAAATGACGGGAAGGGATTCTGGAACTCAAGACAACGTACGAAGATAATCTTCTCCCCCATACGTTACATACTGTTTTTACTGTTCTTTTTTACTAAATAAATCTAAATCTAATACAGAAGAACACTCTATTGAAAATTTGTTTCTAATATATATTCCTTTTTGTTAATGTTTGTGTGATGTGGTGTAACTTCGACGTTTCATTTACACATTTTTAAACAAACATTTTTTATTGACAACCTTTTCTAATGGACAGGAGAGGGAAATGGCGAGAGTTCTCGCCACGGGTTCGTTAGTATACTATATATATATATATATATTATATATATATATATATATATATATTTCTAATAGGTTTTAAAGAATTTCTAAAATATTAATTTGTAAACATGTAACACATGTTGGAATGTAAGAAAAGAGCAAAGAAATATGAAATAATACACTAATTCTAACTTAGATAGTATCAGACTGCCTGGAATCACCCCTTATATTACGTTCATGAAGCGCAGGATATTCGGAGCGTGCAACTAAGTTTGATGCCAAATTACTAAAAGAATACTAATATTTTCGATAAATTGAACGTGACTTTATTTGAAGATCTGTTATTTAGGAACATATTTATTTAAGAAAAAATGTAACTTCACAATTGGAAGTTGTACGAGACGCCTACAATTTTTAATTTTCTTTTAAATTTTCGAAAATATCAGGGTTTTCTACAAGAGACTTGCACAATTCTCTTTAATTTATTTCACTCTATCCAACAAAATTTCATGAATACGATGGAGCGTTTAAAAAAAATGTGTATACAAAATTTAAAATTACATATATCTTACGCAAAAAGTGTTCACATTTTTGAAAAATTGTACATGCCCTCCGAAGAGCTCAAGCCTTTCCCCTGAATTAGCTAACTCGGCTATCCAGTTACGAAGTGTTTTAAGTACTTTCATAATAGAAAAAAATGTATGCTGATTTCAGTTCTAGCATTATGGAGCCGAGAAATTAAAAAATGTTTGTTTTCGGGCGACGAAGGAAAACAGGCAGGAAGACAATGACGCCTATAGGAAAAGCTGGTCAAGAGTAGAAAGAATAAAAAAGTGGCTAGGGCGAGGAAGACATTAGCACCACTGTTGTTTTTTTTTGTACAAAATTCTACATTCTAGTATTGGGGCTTGGGGCTGCACGAGAAAAGTGTATAGGTACATTGTGCGTTTAAGTAATGCGTAATAAAATGTGTTGTGCCGTTCCCGCTGTCCGAGATGGTTAAGGCAATTTTGGCATAGCAATTACGGTTCAAATGATGGCGGGTTCGAGTCCCGCCACGGGCAGGTTGTTTTTGTATTCGTTATTTCACCCCCTATCATCACCAAATCATGTCATGTTCACAGTAACCATACCGTTAAATGCAATAGTGATCGCAAATGACCTTTATGTTAATGCGTCCTTAAATAACACAAAAAAAAATTTGTCGTAATGTGCGAAACAGAATCTGGAAAAATTATATTTCGCAGACCTGAAAAACCGGGAAAAACCTTAAATTCCGAAAATCCAGATCGCTGGCCACCCTGTCGGCGCAGGGAGTCGAAGTCGACATATCGTGAAGCTGGAAAACGCCTCAGGGAAGAAGACGAGGATTGATTTATGTGCTGGGACCTCCACGGTCTTTTAGTTTAAGCAACAATAGTTTTGCGTGGTTTATTGAATTAAGGTTTCTTCTATTTTTGAGCACGCGGTTGCTCAAAAATTGAGTTATGTTGCAGCTATTAATTATTTCCATATTTTGACAATAAACTTACAAAAATATTAAAACAAAAAATAAAGTCACCGTATTTGACGTAAGCAATATTGATTTATCTTAACCTATGAGTGCATGACATTCTACTTATTTTAAAATGCTTTAATCCCAAAATTATCGTACACTAGATGCCATAAATTTGGCTGCTAACTCGTCTAGGTTGAGAAGGTTGTGCAAATGTTTTGTGTATGGCAAAGTAAAACATTATGCAGGCATTTCTGTGACATGCTATTTCTTACGTAGGCTTTCTGACTCCTAAGGAATCCTGAGCTCCGTGTGGCTTTGCCTGAAGGAGTAAGTGTAGGAATAATTTACTGGCTATCTGCTTTCAGCTACTTCATTACTCAGACTTCCCTCATATCGGCAGCGCCATTATACTTCTGCCTCCAAGCAGAATAGTGAAATGTCGTTTATGTTATTAATGTTAAATTATATTAGTATGATGCTACTGTATGTACATGAAAAGATTGGGGAAAACCCCCCTCTAGAGCCCCCTCAAACGATGAGTTCAGAGGAAGCAGAACGGTGGACCGCCACCAATGACCGTTCTGTTCCTCAACAACTGCTCAGCCCACACATCCATTACCTAATGCAGTAGTAAGCGTTTAATGTTTAGTAGGTCTTGCTTAACTTTACCGCGGACTTCTGAATAAGAGCACAGGTTGCGAACGTGTTCCGGAGCATTTCTTGATTAGGCAACCGAAATCCCGAGAGACACGACCGCCGTGGCGACCCCGTCACGTCACGTGGCGGCAGCGGCAGCGGATACGCCGTCGCGGCGTCGCGTGGTGCGACGGCGGCGTCTTCGCGAAGGCCGCGCGCGTCTCCGCTCCCGCCGCCGCCCCCACCGCGCGGCGTATCGCGTGGCACGCCGTTGACGATAGGGCGTGATGGCCGCATGCGCCCGCGATAAATCTCGAGCGCAGGAGGGCGCGGTCCCCGTGTCAACGCGGGCGAGTCAGTAGAAAGAGCCTCGAGCGACCGCTGCGCCAGCAGATAGCGGGTGAGCTGCCGGCACATTCGCACGCTACCGAGACCACTACCGCCACCGCCGCGCCGTGCCGCGCCACGCCGCGCCGAGCCGTGCCTAGCCGTGCCTAGCCGTGCCTAGCCGAGCGCCGGGAGTCGCTCGCTGTAGCCTCTCAGTTGGGGTGCCATCATCGCCTTGCGAGCAACTCGCGCGACGCGGGCAACACGTTCTCTTTCGGAAGATTGGATATTGAGGTAAGGGGACGACTACTAATTATAAGTGTGCGTCGTAGACAACTGCCAACAGAGATCTTAATATCGTGGGAGGACGTTCAGGCCTTCACCCTTCATGTGTATTATCACGTGCACTGAAAATTTTAACTCACGTGGGAATTGTTCAAATAATGTATAACTATTTTGATTATGATTATAGCTTAATTTTAACTGCAATTGTACGGAATTTGTAATATGTAACTCTTTATTTTATTACGTACGAACAGCAATCTCTACATGTTTGGAATATGTGGTAACAAAGCGAGCTCTCTGCGTGTTTTCTGTTCTTCCATTTTTCCTTAATATTTCCCATCATAATCATTATCGCTATCATTTAGTTTATTGGAAGATTAGTGAAATTTCTCTTGATAAGACGTAAAATAGTCCGATAATATTTAGTTATCGATATAATCTGAAAACTAATTCGATTTATCGTTCTTGTCGACAATAGTTTGTTTCTAGTAGTAATGGGTAATGAATAAACTTGATGTTTATGTATGTTCTGACAAGCGATTCTTGTTCAATAAAAATATTCGTTTTTATACTGAAAATATTTAATGTGTAATGACTTTGTATGTCTGTTTCTGTATAAACAGTCAAATTTTGGTTGTGATTTAAAGACTTCAGCAGGAACATAAGAGACACAGAATTGGGAATTGCCCTGCGATTGACAAGCAGTGCGTTAATAAAAACTAGTAGGATGTGGAGAATCTGATAATTTTAACGTTTACTCCCCTCATGGGAACTGAGTTTTACTTTCTTTCTACTGCTTACGCTGTAGAGAGAAAGTTATGTAATGCTGCAGGTAAAATCGACGAATTTTCGGCAGAAAAACTGGTATTGCCGAACCCTGGTAACGAAAAAGTTGATAAATCCAGTTGCTAAATATAGAAACAAATTTACTCTTAATACGCAGTGTTGCCAGATTCCATGTTTTGTGGGTTCTTGAAACCGATAACGATTCACTGCAAAACGTTTGTCCATCTGTGAACGACGCTAACGGGTAAATAGGTCTGCGGGTTTTCTCAAAAAAGGTTATTCCCCAATCGATCTGCTTGACATCACGGCCCCCTTAATTTAAAACTGATATTTTAATTTTAAGGGGTACTTTACATGAAATCCCTGAAACATTTTCAAAATTGAAAAAAAATGGCACCAAATGTTTGATTAAATGTTATTGGCGGGTAGCGTAATAGACGCTTAAGAGAGTATTACAGATCGTATTTTCGTTAAAATCCCCGATTTTTCAAACAATTGCAAAAATGCCTATTTTTTCGGCGTCTTCGTACAGCTAAAGCATAGAAGATAGAGATATTTTTCTTAATGAAATGTGCCCTTTAAATTTTAGACAATTGTTTTCTCATAAACCTCTTCAATGTTTTCTTTAATTTTTTTTGTGTATGTAGCAAAGAATGGTGAAGAAAGTGTTGGTTCAATTTTTGACGCATCCTGTATATTTGAAAACAAGAAAAAAATCGAAATGGAAAACCCCCCCGTTTCGTTTGTGGTGGTGTCACGTGGCAATGTAATTTTAGAAGAACTTGGAAGCAGTCATTAGAATCTGGAAGAGAAAGATTACGTTTAAAATTAATTAAGCATTGAAATCTATTCTGAATTGTGTAATTTGCGTTAAATTTAAAAATGAATGGATCATTTTGTGTTTCATGATGAGTTGCGAGAATTAGGAATAATTCTTGTAGAAACAAGTAGTTTTGATAAATATAACAATATTATATTAAATATTATGTTTTTCTATCTATTTGCATTTTGTTGAAAGCGCTATCAAGAATGTTCATTTGCAAAATGTGTATGGCATAGGCATCCAGCGGCTATTGTTTCTTGTTGCACGCCGCACTAATAATTTTAATAACTAAAACTAATAATTTTATTTAGGTTAAAATACGCATCGCGCTTCATTGGTACATTTATGTAAAACGTAAATTCAATGGCAGAAAGCTGTTTTCGTATAAATGTTTGAATATACAACTAGTGGTGCTACAGAATGGCAAAGACTTTCTCGTACTAGTTTTCTAATATCTTTTGGTCTGGCTTTTCGGTCCCATCGTCTTGCCTGCTGCCATGTATCACCGCCTAAAGTCCGTTTTTTAAAAATTTTCACAAATTTTCCAAATTTGCAAAGCTTTAATTCGAGCCAGATAGAATGGTTAATATCCATTTTGGTTAAAGTCCTACGTAAGGTTTAAAACAGGGTTCTTCAACTGGGAGCCCAGTGTCCACATGCGACCCGCAGTTTCATTTATTGTGGCCTGCCAAAGGTTATTATTAGTTAAAACTGCATTCATGTCAGGCAAGAGCATTGTTCGCCTACCCCATTTATGTACAGATTGTTTAGATTTGAGGACTTATTCTAGTAAATTCAAAATCATCCCAATGTGCTTCACTGCTTTATGCATGGAATGACCTGACATCACCCATGGGGAGGGGACCCCCTCCCCTATTTCGAAGCAGCCAGGAAACTGCCCAGATAAACAATTCTGGGAAATCAGGTGTGGATTGCCCGAGTAAAGAAAATATAGCCCTCAACCACATTAAATAGGTTAGTTGTGGACCTTAAAGGCTGGCAAGTTGGGCACTCCTGGTTTAGGCGATAGTGGTGGTCACTGACGGACGGACGTTTTACCGTCATTACAAAACATGGATTCTGACTTCTCCACGTGTTAAGAGGAATTTTTTCTCTAAACGAAGCAATGAATTTATCTACTTTTTCTTTACCGGGGTCTGACAATGAGAGTTTTTCTGCCTATAATTCACCATTCTTTCCCGCAGCATTACATAACTTTCTCTACATTACACCGTGTGTCCACTGAAGAGCCAAAACAACTTGTATTGAAATAGAGATCTGGAACCAATCAGAATACTGCGATCCTGTCGGCAACAGCTATATTAGATAACCAGCCTGCCTGGCACAGTGGTTAGATCGGTCACAGCTGCTACAGTGGCTGTGTATCATGATTTAAATGAGCTTGAACGTGGTGTTATAGTCGGCGGAAGAAAGGTGGGACGTTCTATCTCCGTGGTTGTGATAAAATGGGAATTTTCCGGGAATCCGGTAAAACGAGAAACCTCCGGCATCTGTGCGGCCGCAAAAAGATCGTGTAAGAACGGGACCAACGACGACTGAGGAGAAGCATTACACGTGACAAAAGTACAACCCTTCCGCCAATTGCTGTAATTTCAATACTAGACCAAGAAGTGTCAGCGTGCGAACCATTCAACGTGACATTATCGATATGGAGTTTCTGAGCTGAGGGACTACTCACTTTCCCCTTGATGACTGCACGACACAAAGCTTTGCAACTCGCCTGGGCCCGTCAACACCGACGTTTGACTGTTGATGACGAAACACGTCGTCTGACGAGTCTCGTTTCATATCGTTTCAAGCGGATGGACGTTTACGAGTATGGCGACAACCTCATAAATCCATGGACCCTGCATGTCAGCAAGGGACTGTTCAAGCTGCTGGAGACTGTGATGGTATGGGGCGTGTGTAGATGTAGTGATATGGACACCCCCCCCCCGATACGACTAGATACTACTCTGACAGGTGACGTGAAAGGTGAGTCTGACACGTACGTAAGCATCATGTCTGATTACCTGCATCAATGTGCATCCCGACGGACATCACCAATTCCGGCAGGACCATGCGACAGCCCACACGTCCAGAATTGCTACAGAGTGGCTCCAGGAACACTCTTCTGAATTTAAACATTTCCACTGGAAACCAAAACTCCAGACATGAACATTATTGAGCATATCTGGGATGCCTTCCAACGTGCTGTTCAGAATGATCTACCCCTTGTACTCGTAAGTAATTTATGGACAACCCTGCAGGATTCATGGTGTCAGTTACCTTCAGCACTACTTCAGATATTAGATGAGACCACGTCCTGTTGCGACATTTCTGCGTGCTCGCGGGGGCCCCACACGATATTAGACAGGTGTATCAGTTTTTTTGGCTCTTAAATTTACGTACGTATACGAGGAAATAATATATCTATCTATCTATCTATCTATCTATCTATCTATCTATCTATATATATATATATATATATATATATATATATATATATATATTTGTGTGTGTGTATTTTTCGCGCTTTGTTTGCTTAAGAATTTTGCAAATGCTTGTTGAAGTGTAAAGCAGAAATTGTCATATAATGTTACACAACCATTAACAATATTGCCAGAAAGTATGTGCTGTTGTAGCACCACTAGTTTATTTAGTATTTGACTTGTATGTCTGATGAATGCAAGTGGTAAGTGATCATATTTGTATTCTGTGTAGTTGACACGTCACTGGATGCTGTGTTCCTTGGTTGAAGAGCCTTTTGCAATGATTTACACATTTTTCGTGTACTACTAACGATTATCTGTATCCTGCTTTATATTGTGAAACTTGCTAGTTTACTAGTTCTAGATATTCCTTCTGATTAATGAATTGGTTTATCACCATCTGGCGTGACATTCTGCTTCAGTTTTAATCGGAAACAATCGATTGAGTATAGTATATGATGTAGTGTAACATTTATGTGAACAGTGGATTTCTCACGCAATACAGATTACATGTATGATAATTTATATTACCAGTACTGTCTCATGTCCATCTTCGTAAATTGGGAATCGATCGATTTTGTCTCGAAGCCTCATGATGAGAACAAGCACGCTGTGTCCGTCCATCTGTACACACAGTATTGTGAACATCTTTCTTCAGTACTGATCAAACTGGCAACACTGTCACCAAATTAAATCATTATTATGAATTGCGTTAAACGATGAGTCACTCAACACTTGAAGACCTGCTATTAACGGTAATTGTGACCAATGTTGCTTAGGGGGCCACCACTGAATATCGTTTGTAAATTTTCTAGACTTGCTCTGGCCGACAGTCGAATTTTGGTTGTAATGTAGAGATACTTCGGCAGGAATATAAGATACATTCACAGAATTGGGATTGCCCTGTCGATGACAGGCAATGCGTCAATAAAACCTCGTGGGATATGAATATTCTAATAATTTTGACTTTTACTACCCTCGTGAGGACGGATTCTTTCTCGCTACCGCAGTAGAAATTTACGTAATGCAGCGCGAAAGAACGGCGACTTTTCGGCAGAAAAACCCTTTATTACAGGGGCCTGGCAACGAAAAAGTAGATAAATCGAGTTGTTAAATTTAGAAAAAAGATCCTGTAATAGGTGGTGTAGCCAGAATCCAAGTGTTGTTCGTGTTTGATGCCGAAAACTCGAATGACTGCAAAACGTCTGTCCGTCCGTCTGTGAACAACGCTAGCGGCTGAACCGTTCGCCCGATTTTCTCCAAAATTGATATTCCTGAGACGATCTGTCTGATGTCGCATCCCCTTGAATTTGAAACCGATATTTTAATTTGGGGCGGGGGAGCTTTATGAATATGGAACGTTCTCAAAATTTTCAAAAAAATGGCTCCATCAATTTTGATTCAATTTTGTTATGGATGGTGCGAAGGACGTTTAAGAGAATGATGCAGATCTCATTTTCGTTAAAAACCCTAATTTTTCGAAAATTGCAAAAGTTCAAAATTTTTTCGGCCTCTTCCAACAACTACAATTATCAAGTTACAGATTTTCCTCTGAATCTATTCATATTGAAATATATTCCTTGAAAATGGGTCACGTACAAGTTTTCGAAATTTTGAGTACTTTTCGCGTAATTTTAAGTACAGGCGTGAAAGCACGTACTGATTTAGCTCTACTCTTTTTAATTAGTATTTGGGTCGTGTGTCTCTTGGACGCAAGTGATAAGTGATCTTATTTGTATTCTGTGTAGTTGGTACGCTACTGGATTCTTTGTTCTGTGGTTGAAGAGTATTTTGCAATGATTTACTCATTTTCATGTACTATTAACGAATATATGCATCCTGTTTTATATTGTCAAAAAAGCCAAACACTTGTGTTCAATGAATAAAGATTACCTATGTACACTTATTTTTTTGTAGCGACAGTACATTTTCCTATTTATTTTTTATTCATTTAACGTAAGAAATCATTATTTTCGGGGAGATCGAATGACATATTCTCTTATAAAAACTATATTACAGTTGAAGAGGCAGTATAATTTTTTTTTAATAATATATTTTATGTCGCCATCTATCGAACTACGGGCTTTGCAAATAAATCAAATTTACCCACGTGAACAGCACCTGTATATTAATTTGCTATATGTTTTGCTATATTGCTGTGTTGCTACATGTTTTTCATCAACTCGTGTAGTGTGTGGAGTACGCACTTGCCTGTGGTGGCACCTTTAGATTCAGATTTTATAGAAATCATTTGCTTTGTCATAGTTCAGGTTAGTGTTACAAATTTACAGCGATGAGGACTAGAATAGAGGCTAATGGATCTTTCGCGCCTCTTTATCTCATCTTATGCCATGTATTCGTTTTTAATGTGTTCATTACCATAATTCATTAGCTTTCATTAACGGATAGTAAATTCTGCAATTCTGTTAAGGTATTTTATGTTTTTTCTCTCTAATGTGAAAGTTGTATTTGATTTGTGACCCGCATTCACATTTTAAGTATTCCTCAATAATCATGCATAGCAGAAGTGTTAAGTTGTTCCAAGCTTTATCAAAACGAGCAATATTTCAACTAATCTATTCGAATAGATATTGCGACCTTCTACTTAAAAAAATGTGCCGTAATATATTATTATATCTAATGATTTGAACTATTTTTGAGAGTTACTTAGATTTTAAAAGAAATACGAGTATTAAGTTAAAGATGTGCAAAAAAGTAACGACTCATCTCATTAGTACAAATGTACATCAATGACATCATTTGAACTGACTATAATGAATTTGGAAGATTGATGGCCATGGGCCATGGGTAGAATTTTCCTCTAAATATCGGATGTTTGGTAAAGGTTCTTAATGAAAAAGTAAACACCGTTTCATGCGACGTCAGATAACCAATGTCCAAATCTCCCGTAAAACCTGCATGAAATCCGTTCAGGCGAAAACAACCGCTCGAGACTTCCGAGGCTCCGCGCCGACGCTCGGCGGAAGGGGTTACCTTGGTTGGAGGGGAAGGAGATGGCTGTTGAACGGTCATTTCGACCGGCCGTCTTTCGGTTTGATTCTAATAGAATAAATTAACTTACCGAATAAACTCGTAAATATGTCTTTTCCTAATGAAAAGTTTCTGAATCACGTTAAGTACCGAGCACGGGGCGGTATATGGAAGACTCCGTTTTTTTCCAGCCAGAAAATTGCGTATTAGTTGAAAACTAGTTTTGAACATTGCGACTTATGTGATTTTAACATTCCTGCAATCACTTCAAACTGCCTGAGTGACTGGCTTAGATACAATTTTACTTGAAGGGTAATTTCCATCGTAATAAAATTGTATTATCGTGGAGGACAGGTTGATACAAAACATAATGAATAATAATAATAATAATAATAAATCGTATATGGTATGGGGAAGTAATAATTGAAGTAGCACATAAATCAAAATGCTTAGCTCCTACACATTCTA
This sequence comes from Gryllus bimaculatus, assembly GCA_017312745.1. NCBI lineage: Eukaryota > Metazoa > Arthropoda > Insecta > Orthoptera > Gryllidae > Gryllus > Gryllus bimaculatus. The sequence goes on along the minus strand of BOPP01000324.1, from coordinate 57,518 downwards.
GAAAAAAACCTTCATTTTGTACATCCATTTCTGTTGGGACCAAAATGGATGTACAAATAAAATTTGGATGTGAATAAATAGCTCATACGTACTTAATATTAACAATAGTATCAAAAACCTTACTGCAGCGAAGCAGGTACCCGAACGTCACTCCTACAGGTGCAGAGCAGGGAACACCAAAAAACACACCGGGCAAGGCCAAACCAAGTGTGTACGAGTATCAGGAATACACTTTCACAATATATTATTGACAACATAATATTTTTCTTCAGCTCATAAGTCCGCCTGAACTATCATTGCAGCGTCCGCTATGAGTACAAACACATACGTATACACGCTTCGGCTTGTAAATCTATTTCTGTGCCTGGACAAATGAAATTCCTTTTGAAGCAATCAAAAACACATTTTTACCGAATAGTATTCACAATATCAAAATTTTTCCTTCGTCATAGGAAGTAGCCCGACAGATCCTTGCATCGGCTGCATTGCAAGGAGCCGCTTATTAATACAAGCTTTGGCTTGTAATTCCATTTCTGTGCCTGGTCAAAAGAAAATATATCTTTGGAAACGAGAACACACTTATAAAAAATAGTACTCACAATATGATATTTTTTTCTTTCTTTATAGGAAGTAGCCGGACCGATAATTGCAGTGACTGAATTGCAGGAAGAATAATACTTCACGCATTCACTTGTTATTCCATTTGTGTACCTGGGAAAAGGAAAATCTTTTTTGGGGGAAAATAACATACTGTTCCTGAATAGCATTCAGAATATTATAATTTCTCTTTAGCATAGGAAGTAGCCGGGCTGATCATAGCAGCGACTGGGTTGCCAGGAGCCCACTATTAATAATCTGCATTACTAATAGTTTGCTTTAAAATTGACGTAGATTTTAAAATAAAACAGCACTGGATATGGTTACCTCAGTCCTATAAATCAAAGGAATAATTAAAAGTTTTTATAAATATAATATTTGAGGCAAAATGTATTGAAAGTGAATGGAGAATTTTCTATTATATTAGAGTAATTGCTGAAGAACAAATAAAGTTGCAACCTTTATTATTCCTAACCATAAGCATATGACATTGCAGATACTTTAGATTAAATAACAGTGGTACGTAGCATACCTATTTGAGATTTCACTCATAATAAAATGAAAAATTGCAATTTTTTATTTTCAATAAAAAATTAAAATTAAATTATTATACCTAAAACATCACCGTAGTCGGAAAGTGCAATCTAAATTTCAACATTGAATTTTGACTGAAAACGAGTTTTTAAAAATCAGAAATTAACGCATAAAGTTCATCAATTGCACCCGTTTTTTAATTGTATATAGTTGAGTACAAAATTAATTATTTTGTTTTATAATAAGTTCATATCAGGTAGATGAATATTGACAAGTTAAATTGAAATTCCTTCGAAGGGGGATGCGGTGGCGGACACTTTTGTATTGAGCCTCTCCTAATATTTCGGTTATGTAGGGTAAATAACACATAAAATGATGAGGGACCACATAAAATTTTGAAATTAATACATGTAAAAGTTCACTTTCGTATAAATCTGCATTATAAATGTCAGCTTTGAAATTTGACTTAAAATGGTAAAAAATCGTGAATGAACGTGAAAAGTGCATAATTGTCATCCTTTTTCAATTGTTTATAAGTGAGTACAAAATTATTTATTTTGTTGCAGTATTAGTACATTAGTTAGAAGAATATAGACTAGTTACATTGGAATTTCTGAGAAGGAGGATGCGGTGGCGGTCACTTTTGTGAAGAGCCGTTCCTTATATTTCGGATTTGTAAAGTGTAATAACACTAATGAGGGACCACATATAATCTTGAAATTAATAATGTAAAATTTTACTTTCATGTTAATCTGCATTATGAATTTGAACTTGAAATTTTGAATATTTGAAATTTGACTTAAAATGTGTTTTTAAAAAATCGTTTAATGTACGTGAAAAGTTTTTCAATTGTTTATAGTTGAGTTCAAAATTATATATTTTGTTGTAGTATTACTACATATACGTTAGAAGAGTATAGACTATTTAAATTGGAATTTCTTCGAAGGGGAATGCGGACACTTTTGTTTAGAGCCGATCGCAATTTTTCGTTTTTTAGACTAATATCTCAGTTGCGAGAATAGATAAAAGTTTGAAATTATTACATGTAAAATTTCACTATATTGTTAATCTGCATTATTGATTTCAACTTTGAAATTATACTCTAAATGTGTTTTACAAAATCGGAAAATATGCGTGAAAAGTGCTTCATTTGGCACCCGATTTTTAATTGATCACTACAATTGTTGTGTACAATTTGTTTTATTTTAGTACATAATTAGTAGATAATGTTAGGCTAGATGTTTAATTTATGAGAAGTGGGTGTGCTAACTTAACGTCATGCTAGCACCCCCACGTTTGGATGTGTTTTTTATTGTTTATAGTTGAGTACAAAATTTTTAATTGTTGAGTAATAAATTTAATTTAGTTAGTTTGGGCTAGTTTTTCGATTTCCACATTCTCTTGGCGGCTGCTATCTTTCGCTCTAAATACATTTTAAGCCACCCTAAGTACATATTTTAAAATTTTCTTAATTTTTCAGTTTCCTAATAGTAGATTCGAAATATTACTTTTAAAATATTATTTATTTATTGTTTGGCAAGTAAGTCTTTCAAGGACTTGAGTACAATTAATAGTCGCTGCAGGATCTGGCATCAGTGCTAATTGTAAACTCATTAAACGAACTCTCATTTTGGTAGTTTCAAATATTTGTTTAATTTGAAAAATGTGATTGTAATTAAAGTATTTCTCTGAGTATCAATGTTAATAATACTAATAATTAATGTGGACGCAATTTATCTTATGGAAATTTGGATTTTATTCTGCAAGGTATAACAATATTACGGCCTAAATTAAATGTTTGTGTTAGAGGAGAAACGTTGAGTGAAGAGAAAAATATTGGAGGCATTTTAAATATATCATTTTTAATCTTCCTGAAATTCTCTATGAATTTAGGAATTTGCTATAAACCAAAGGGTTTGGAATATCGACCTAAAGCAGTTATTTTGCATAACCTGTAATTTTTCTATTTTTGTAGCTGCAATATTGATCCAAATTGCATGCATAGGTTAAAGATGGTAAAATTATAGATTTGAATAATAACATTTGAAATTCAATTTTTACGAAAGATTTTCTATTAGTAAATGGGTATAGTTTAATGATTTCTCAGTATATACTATTTATAGTTGTTAAAATGTGTTGTTTCCAGGTTAGTATTTTATCAAAAATTGCTCCTCAATATTTAACAGACCCATTATTCCTTAAAAAGGGGGTTATTGTAAATATATATATGTCAGGAGCCTTCGAAGTGTAAAAATTTTAGCTTGACGTTTAGTTGGATTTAATTTTATTTTTCATTGATGAGCGAAATTAAAACTTGTTTAATATTATTTTGTATTCTATTAAGATGTATTGACACAATTTCGTGTGATGTAAATAACGCTGTATCATTTGCAAAAAGAGCTAATTTACTGTATGTCATTTTAGAAATATCGGAAATATAAATATTAAAAAGTGTAGGAGATGATACAGAACCTTGAGGTACTCCAGCTGTAATATTTCGCTGTGTTGATAAGGTATCATTTTTTATTCTTTCAAAGAAATACTTTACATGAAGGAAGTCATAAATCGATTTTTTAATATAATCAGGAACTCCCAATATTCTTAGTTTATACACGAGATCAGTATGCCATACTCATATGCCTGGCAATATCTAAAAATGTTGCTACTGTATGTTTGGACTGTAAACCATAAGGTCAGTAAACCTTCAAAGCTGATGTGTACATGAGTGGTTTTATCTAAATCCAAATTGTTCATCAGGAATTACTTTGCTGATTGTAAGGAATTTATTCAATCTAGTAATAGGTTTTCAATAATTTTAGATAGTGTTGGCCATAACGTATTGGTCTGCAATTAATAGCTAACTTAGGGTATCTACCTGGTTTACGAAAAGGCAGAATAATAGTGTAGCGTCACGGCTTGGCAGCAGCCGAGTGCAAGGTAGAGGGCTGGGGGATCTAAAGATAGAACAAAGAAGGACTTCCGACAGGAGAAATGGTCCGCGGGCCAGGCAGCGCCAGGAAAGGCTTTCCACCGCGGGGGTGGGGAGTAGTGACGTAGAGGTCAGGTGACCTGGACCTATAAAAGACGCCGTGGCCGAGACGGCGCGAGGGGTAACGTTTCGGTTTCCTCGTGGCTTAGGACTCACAAAAACTTTGTCCGCCCAGGCTGGGCGGAGTGCCGAGGCACGTGCGTTGTCGACGAGTTCGGACAGGGTCGATGTCGTTTCTTCCAAACAATTCGCAGATCGTCAATCTGCCGGGGCACACCAGGTGCCAATCTACGACGCGGCCTTGGCTGGCTTCGTAGGCGGTCGCCGCAAGGCGCATGTAAGGGAAGGGAGGCTCAGTGGTAGCTTTTGGCAAAACCGCCCTTAGAGTGAGGGTTTTGTAATATGTAGCAGTATGAATAAAAAGCTTGTATATACTTCACTCGTGTCTGTTTCCTTGTGGTGTAGATCCCTACACCACGAGTTACAATAGCTGCAATTCCAAAATTCTTCGGGAAATCGGTAAAAATGGCATTTTAATTGTTTGTAATGTAGCAGATAAGTATTTATTAACTGTTTGAAATTTTTTACTAATTTTATTATGTCCTGGGCTTTCCTTGGTTTTAAGCGATTGATATTTTTTATAACTTTCAGAGGGAGAAATTAATTACATTTTTGATGAAGCTAAATATTCGGGGTTTACTAATACATTTTCCAAATCTTGTGATTTTAATGTTCAGCGTAATAGGATGAGGTTTTAAAAGTAATCTACAAACTGCATTTTCAAGATCCGAATAAAGTTTTTCCTTTATTATTTTTTAAAGGAGGTATTTTCCATTTTTCTCGACATGATTCGCGTTACTAAGACCACAAATGTAGCTGTGTTTACATTTATTTCCTTTTGAAGGAGTTTTCAAACAGAAAATCGAAATTGTTCATTGAAATTTAAGTATTTTATAGAAGTTTTTCTTCTATGATCTGATCTGCGTGTTTCGCCAGCTCTTCTGAAATTTTCGTTTCGTGTTTTGATTACAATTCTTAATCGAACTGAAATTATTTCCCTGTATTTCTGACGAGATTTCTGTTTTATCACTCGTAGCTTGCCTTTAATGACTTTATTGATAACCGATTATAAATTTAATTTATATTTCATAAATCTATATCTTGATAAAATTAAAATTTTGAGGGTTATAATTAAATTTTGTTACATGAAAAAAGACAACTGTGAAGAAATGGTATTTTTTTTCTTTTCTGTTCATTGAAATTAATATTTCCCTTCTAAGGCTTTGTCTGATTTGCCATTTGCATATAATACATTTTGGAAATAGAAAAGTGATATACCTTTGATTAATACAGTAATATAATATATTCGGAACAATATTTGATGTATAAGGAAATGTATAGTATCAGTGGGGATAATAGCCTTGAAATATTATTTTCATTGTAAACTGTAAATAGTGAAGTAGTGAAATTACCATCGCATATGTTTACATTTTAAATCTCAAATAGTATTATTCGTTGAATGTTGATTTGAAATTTCCACTATAACAGGAAATTTGGACATATTTTCTCGACGGTTTTTTAAGCAGCTATTAATATTATTTCTAACTTATTTCATATAACACATATTTTATTAAACAAAGAAAAACAAATCAAATATATACACGTAATTAATCTACCTACACCCTAGATAGATAATAGATTTATTAAAGTTCGCTTTAGGCTAATGCTCGTGGCAAACATGATAACAATAATAATTAGATGACTAAACATTTTAAACAGTTACAATTGGGTTGTACTATTAGAATTAGGGGGTCTTATATACTAGTTTCAATTTATTTCTAGCTAACTCTTAAAAATTCACTTCTAGTTCCACATAACACTTCCACTACACTACACAACACTACACTACACTGCTACTCCCATTCCCCGCTTCCCCCACTACACTACACTTCCATCACTTCACTGTATGAAGAGGCCATGACGATAATATTATGACAATAATAATAATAATAAAT
>BOPP01000324.1:0-41367 GCA_017312745.1 Gryllus bimaculatus | reverse complement strand
CATCGATTTGATGAGTCATCCGCCGTATAGTCCTGACTTGGCACCGAATGACTTCTCTTTATTCCCGTGCGTAAAAAAACAAACTGAAAGGTCAACGTTTTTCAACACCTGAACAAGCGGTTGCTGCATTCAGAATGCATGTTTTGGAGATACCTCACTCAGAGTGGCAAAAGTGCTTCGACTATTGGTTCAAACGCATGCAAAAGTGTATACTTGTAGATCTTCATGGGGAATATTTTGAAAAACAATAAAGTGATTTTCGATGATTAATATTTGTTTTTGTTCTCTAATCTTGAAATATAACAGGCAACTCTTGGTGATCGCTGGTGTCGTGTGCTTATGACTAGATTAGGACTAAAAATTACGTTGCGTTATATTGAAGACTTTGACGCCCACGAGCTCTGTAGTTGAGACCATCTCTTGGTCGGGTTCTCTCAGATGGTGATGGTGGGAGGATGGAAAAGTGATGTGTGGTGGGGGTCTCCGACAAAGAGAATGTGGCAGCAGTAACGTCAACAGAACGCCGACAGCAGCTGCTCGAGTCGTGCGTGACGATTATTATTTCACGGAGGATGACGATTTCGATAATCGGGAAGAAGAATTCAGCGGAACCGTCGAAGATAGCAATCCCGTATACGACTAGATACTGCCAGCACGACTGTTGATGCACCTTCGACCAAGCGCGAGAATTAGCATGGAGGATATCCGCAGATCTACATGAGTTGTTTATCAATTAGTCAAAATGTCTTTCTCAATAGAAAAAGCGTTGGACCCTTCAATGCTAATCTTTTTCGAATTTCGAACATTGCTGACCCTACGGAGTCACGAGACGCCACACATAAAACGTTCGTCGACCGTCACGTGAATGACATTCAAAAACAACTAAAAAAAAATTGAAACTTCGACTCAGTAAACATTACAACCTCAATGTACAGAAGACACGCATCGTGAACCTGGCGGCCCTCGAATAACATTTTTGTAATATTTGAAAAAAACAAAGAATGTAGACAAAATGACGTTAATGTCATTCAATAGTGTACATCTAGCACTATCCGTACTAACAGTGTAAAGAAATAATTTGGAGCTCATTTTAAGAATTTTTTGTTATATTTTAAAATACATGTATTGCACGGAATAATGGGCGAAAGCAAATAAGAGTTTCAAAAGAATGTACATGACCTTAATGAAAGACCTCACTATGAAGAACAAATTTATATGAAGGAAAAAGCCCTATCTTCATATTTGTAGTTGTTTGAAGATACCCAAAAAATTCAAAAATTTGAAATTTTTGAGTTAGTTGTGAAAATAGGACCTATGCCACCTTTATAAGTTTATTTTACGCTATTTTTACATTTCAAGAAAAAAGTTTGTGCTGTTTTTGAGAAAAGTTAGGAAATATTTGGGGACTTAATGTAAAGTACCCCCAAATTTTAAAGAATGTTTCAAAATCTGAAAGCTTTGACTCGTGCCAGATGGACAGGGGTTTCTTCAATTTGAAAGAAATTTTACACATAGTCTAGGCGCTAGTGTTGAGCATATACACCCAGCAGACAGAGGGACGGACGAACGGACGGATGTTTTAGGGAAAAAAAAAAATAAAACAAAACAAAACTTTTTGGTATCCCCTAAACGTGCATATCCGTGCTAATCTCGCAATCGATTTTTGGCAGCATTACATAACTTTCCTCATATATACATACGTACATATACGGGCAAGTAAACTGGTGTCTAGGCACAGACTTTCCAGTTATTAGTTTTCTATTTCTTTTTGTCTGGGATAGTGATTCAGACTTGCCAACTGCCATCTATTTCTGCCCAAAGAATTTTAGGATATCTTCTTAGTTTTAGAAGTTTAGGATATTTTCTTAGTCGCTGCCAATATAAATATTAACAACGTGAAAGACAAGTCAAAAAAATTATATTTTTGTAATCGATGAAAAACTAAAAGAATCGAGCAATTTGGCGTGTATATCGTCATATAGAGGGCGTTTTGCTCTATCCCCACCAAAAATAAAGAAAATATTTGGAGCCGTTTTTTAGAAAATCTTGTTTTTTTGTATTTTTTTTAAATTGGATTCATTGCTTGCAATATTACAAAATGTTTCAAAAAAATGTAACTGACCTTAATGAAAGACCGTACAATGGAGAACAAATTTTATTTGTGAGAAAAATCTCAATCTTCAATTTAGTAGTTGTAGGAAGACGCCCAAAAACCTTCAAACTCCAAAATTGCCGGAAATTCAGAGTTAACCTTGAAAATCAGACATACGCCACCTGTATCATTGTATTTTATTTTTGGGGCCGCTTTTGATAAATCTTTGAAAATGCCCGTGGGGCTTTACGAACCCCTCAAAAATTAATTAATGTTTTTCAAAATGGCAGGGCGTCGACTCGACTAAATGATAAGTAATTAGCCAAATGACATTTTAATTGTAATTAACTGCAGGCCCGCATTCTTTCTCAATTCATGGGATACATTTTATGACAGTCCAATCTTGATGTCATCCTGGTAGGACCTGTTTTCTGTACTTCGGCTTTCTCATTAATGGACGTGTCGGCGGGCTTCCAGGCAGGCCTTCAGGCGGCGTACCGGCGAGGTGGAAGCGGCGAGCAGAACGGGACATGTCAGGTGGGCAGAGCAGGGTGTGGGGGGACGACGGAAGTGGCGTGAACGTGAGCCCGAGGGTGTAAGACAGGAACTGCCCGGCTCGGCTTTGTCCGCTTGCGTAGGCGGCATGGCGTGGTGGGCCGAGGGGGCGACGCACAGTGGTTGATTTCCTTTACCTAGCGGTATTAAAATGTTATTACAAGAACGGTGAAGCCGATGGTGTTGATAATGGTCAGAATTATTTCCTTGTGCCATTTTACATTATTTTGGAATGTGGGAATGGAATATAATAATAAATGCATTACCGTCGAGTCTTAATACGGATTGCCAGGTTATCAATGTTGGAACTACTTAAGAGATACTGCATGCAATTGCTTACTCCTACTAAAGGTTCATGAGACACTAACTCAAAATGAAATATTCTGATTCTAACTCATACCTTACAGTGCAAATAAAAAAGTTATGAAGAGTAATAACAAAGAAAAGTTACAATAGTAGATATTAATCTTTTTCTGAATTTACTTTTCTACCTTCACGTAGCACATCACCTCCAGGAACATACACTACTTCAAAACTTTCGTCGGAAGATGTTCAGTTTCCTTAGTTAATAGTGGTCGGATGCTTGTTATTATTTAGTCAGAGGAAATCAATAAGATATGAAGCAGATCTTAGTTTGCCACATGCTCTACATGATTTTCGAGTATTTTTTTCTCGACATGACTTGAAGTCTTTCGTGTCGGGCTTCTTGCGTGTCTTCGGACAGTTGTCCTATTAGGACAACCTATTGAGACATTAATGATACCAACGCCATGAATTCATATTTTGTGCACTGTTACAGGCGTGAAGTACCCGTCCGTATAAACTGACAAACTTTTGTTGTTTCAATTGCGTTTTTTCTGGAAGCCTCCGAAGTCACATTATATCCGCTTCTCAATGCTTGTAAAACAACAGAGGAGCGGCGAATGATACTTCCATCTATCCCAGTGATGTTAGTATACTGCTCCAGATTTTGGAAAAATTGCCGAACAGCGTCTCATCGTTCGATGTACCACTTCTTGTTTTAGGATGTACATAAGGAGTTAATTTTTTTTTCGAAATTTAACAATTATTTGCATGTTCCTGGGATCTTACAGTTTTTTTCTTCATATCCACGAACCCTCCATTTTATAAAATATAGTCTGTAAGAAATGTGAATAAGGGACACGAAGAAACGAATTTGAGCGTGAAAGGCCAACATAAAAAGTTTTCTTACGACAAGGTTATTTAATAATTTGTTTCAGATTGTTCATTTGCTTTGGAGATGCATCATAAATAATTTTTTTCTGACAGGAGGCTTTAACTTAACTGAATTACACACTTTTCCCTCATATATTACAATAATTTGCAATATACAGAGATATATGCACCCCCAATATTCAATTTTGAAGCTTCGTAATGTTTTCTTCTAAAGGAGCTATTTCTGCATTTGTCCTACATGGTTTCACAAATTTGAATTTAATGGGTCTGTAAAATCCCGCTGTACGTTTCGCCTGTTTGTTCTCTTCGAACATGAAGATATTTCTTTTTCATGTCATCTTTCGTCGTTTTCTGCGCTTCTTCCCTGACACACAACATTTCGTTGCCCAGATATGCTGGGTTCCTTGCTGCGAATCTGTGTACCACTCTGTTACAACCCTTCCATTTGTCAGCAATTTGTGAATCTCCGTGTCTTGTTACTTAATACTACCTCTGGAATACTTCCAAGAACATTACGGGAAACATACTGCATTCGCATTTTTCTATTCCGTAAATCTGTTGCATGAGAGAGTTCACCCTCACGCAAGAGCTCGAATAGCTCCTGTCAAGTAACTGTACAAACATCTAAAAAATATCGATTTTTTCGGAAGGAGCAAATTCGGGCAAAAATGTTTTCCACCATTTTGTTTCAGAAGGTTTAGAGAATATAATCGTGCACAAATTCTTGTCAATTGCTGGCAACTCAAGATAACTCAGTTTAAATTTCCGATCACTAAGAAACCTGTCTCAAATACATGGCGATACCTTCGCATATAAAATGCAACCAAAAATGTAAAATTTCTATTAAACGTTAGTGCATTCAAAAGAACATAACATCCGGATTCTCGTCCATATCCAACAATCAAGTTATCCTCAACAATTCAGTGGCAGTGGGCAATAACACCAAGCACGTCAAAGCAGGACTTAGGCACGGCTGTGCGCGCGGCTCGAAAGTGCTAGATAAACATACCCCCCATTCTTCTGAGAAATGAATGTTGAACTTATGGGGACTGGTACAGTCCTGGCGAGACTATTAGGAACCCGCCTACGTAGGTTTTCATTCGTTTCGATAATATGCATTTTTGATTTAAATACCGCTAGATTCCGGAACTCAACCACTGTGCGGCGGTGCAGCGGCAGTGGCCGGCCCGGCCGTCAGTGGCGCGACATGCGATAACGAACCTCTGGGACTGCGAAACTACATGCTGCGTAGTTTACGGTGCTCCCCGGAACAGCTGCGAGGCAACCAACGGTTAAGAAAACCTGCGGGCGACCCCAGTACCAGAACGGTATTTTGCGTCTCGTGTAGACTCCACCGTCCAAGGTGCTTCTGTCAAGTAAACTCGTCTGTTTCACTCGTGAAATCAATAACGGCGAAGAATTCCCGTTGTCAGCCAAGCTAATTATCTATAAAGTATAAATATATACTAATAAGAATACTACTAAATACTAAACTAATAACAAATACTCATTTTCACATTATGAAGGCAGAATGGACTCACATGGATAATATTCTTATGGAACAATCTCGTGCATTATTATTACCAAATCGATTGTTGCAAGGGTATGTGTATCTCGTGCTACAGAATGGCACAGACTTTCTCGACTATTTCCTTTGCTCTCGGCTAACTATTCGGACTTACTACATACCCTTGCCAGCTGCCATCTATTGTCCAAAGAATTTTTTTAAAAATTATTAAATTTTCCTAATTGTAGAACAGAAACATTCTTTTAAGAATATTAAAGAACAATAAAAACTCGTCCTAAATGGCAATTATCGTTCAAAAATTTGGAGTTTTTAAGAAAGTTTTAAGTTTGAGCGCTATTGTAAATACGAAATTTGAACTATTGAGTTTTAGAAAAACTTAATATAACGTTATTTCAAGCACTCAGTCACAAAGGCAATAATGTTTACATATCTCTGGAAATGCGCATATTAAAGGCGAGAGATATTAAAAATTACATTTGTGTAATTTTTGAAAAACGAAAGAATACAGCAAAATTAATTCTCATGTCATCTTAAACAGTGCAATTAGCACTATGTCTTGGAAAAAGTGGAAGAAAAAAAATTGGAGCAGTTTTTAAGAAAATGGGTTTCTTGTGTTCCTGAAAATGCTGATTTTTGAGCTCACAGAAAACTGTTGAGTTTCTTAGAAAACTGTTGAGTTTTCGAGAAACTTTATCTGACATTATTTAATGCACATGAACTCATAAATACTTTAGTGTGCACAAATTGCTGCTAATGTAAATACTAACGACGTGAGAGTAAAAATAAAAAATAAAAATTGTATTTTTTAATAAAACAAAAGATTATAGCAATATAATTAAATTTTAAAAAAAATTACACGATATTATTGAAAGTACTAAATATAGAGAACAAACTTAATTTGAAGGAAATATCTCTATCTTCAATGTTGTACTTATAGGAAGACACGGAACAAATTCAAACTTTTTTAATTTTCGTAAATTTAGACTTAACTGTGATATTTGGACATACGCCACGTATTATAACTGAATTTTGCTCTATTCTCACAAGAAATTCAAAGAAAAAATGGGAGCCGTTTTAAAAAAAATGCTTCTTGTGAAGTACCTCCAAATTTTAAAGAAAGTTTTCAAAAATTCGGCGCCTCGAGTGGAGCCAGGTCGACTGGTGAATATCAATTTTGGAGAAAAAAAACGCACGTATGGTTTAGGCACTGGTGGTGTTTACAGACTTACGGATGAACAGATGAACGGACGTTTTGCCGTCAATTTGTTTTTCGGTGTAAAGGACCCACAAAACAGGGAATACAGGCTACACCGCGTTAGAGGATTTTTTTCTTTTCCGTATACGTACGATTTTACTGAGTAACATACGTAATATTGGGACATAACACATAAGTAATATTGGGAAAGTTATGTAATGTTGCAGAAAATCATTTTGGAGATTTCAACTGAAATGCACATTTTGGGGTCCGCAGATACCGAAATATTGTTTTTGTTGTTGTTTTTTTCCTTTCAAAACATCCGTCCGTCCGTCTGTCCTGTGTTTGTGAACACTACAAGAGCCTTGCACCATGCATAGGATTTTTTCAAAATTGAGGAAACCCCTATCCATCTGGATGAAGTCAAAACTGCTAAAGAAAACCTTTTTTTTTTCTGCCGAAAATCTGCAGTTTTTCCTTGAATCAATAAATAACTTTCCATATACTACTTACATTACTCCGTATACACGTAAGTATACGGGAAAGTAAAAACAACTTTTTAAGTGTCAGGAGACCCAAAAAGTGTAATTCCATTGAAATCTCCGCATCGATTTTCCGCAGCATTACATAACTTTCCCAATACTACGTGTATTACTCCGTATATGTTAGGTACAGGAAAATAAAAGCTATTGTCCTGTCGTGAAAATGACGGTGAAAGCAATGATAATCATGAAAATGTGACATTCAGTTGCTTTTTAAAAAAATAAAATAATGAAAACGCTGGGTTTCTGTGGAACTGACTTTTTAAACACTTTTTTATTCAAACAGTTAAAACATATCCAAGTAGTGGTGCTACAGAGTGGCACAGACTTCTGGTATCTATTTGGTTTTATAGTATTTTTGGTCTGGTGTCGCTTTTCGGTCTTGCCCCATCCGCTTGCCAGCTGCAATCTACCGCCGCCGGAAGTACATTTTTAAAACTATTTTCTCATTTTGTCGGTTTCCTAATGAGAAATGTAATATTACTTTAAGAATATTATAGAACGAACTTGTTCTATAATGATATTTCCGTTAAAATCTTTGGAGCCGATTTTAAGAAAATTTCGTTTAAGCATTACTGTAAATGCAAAATTTGAAGCTCCTTTTCACAAATATTTTTTGTGTTTAGAAAACACTCATTCGAAGTCATTTGAAGCACATCCACTCTCAAATATAATAATGTATACAAATTGTTCGAAAGATACCTAATAAAGGCGTGAGAGGTATTAAAAAAATACTTTTGTGTAATTTTTGAACAAAAATATACAGCAAAATTAATGTTATATCATCTTAAACAGTGCTATTAGCACTATCCCCATGAAAAGTTGGAAGAAAAAATTGAAGCTGTTTTTGAGAAAATAACGTTTGAGCGTTTCTAAAAATGCGAAATTTTGATTTCGTTTTCACAGAAAACTTCTGAGATGTCGGAAAACTTTATTCGACATTATTGTCATACATAGTCACGCTAATGTAAAAATTATCGACGTGGGAGGCTAGTGAAAAAATATAATTTTTATAATTAAAGAAACAAAAGAATAAATCAATATGGCATGCATATCATCTCAGAGAGTACATTTATCACTATCCATGCCAAAAGTTTAAAGAACATTATGGAGCTGTTTTGGATTTTTTTTTTTTTTTTTTTTTTTTTTTTTTTTTTTTTTTTTTTTTTTTTTTTTTTTTTTGTATTTTCTACTTTCTCGGCCTTAAGAAGGAACTTCTTAACAAGAGAAAGTTATGTAATGATGCGCGAAAAAACTGCGAATTTTCAGCAAAAAACTCTTTTATTTCATAAACCTGGTAACGAAAAGGTTGATAAATCCAGTTACTAATTTAGAAATAAAAACCTCTAATACGTGTTGTGGCCTGAGTTCATGTTTTGTGAGTTCTTGATATCGAAAAGTCGATTGACGGCAAAACGTCTGTCCGTCCGTCTGCGGCTTAAATGTTCAGCCGATTTTCTCTAATTGATATTCCTATATCAATCTGGCTGATGTCCTTGAAATTGAAATCGATATTTTATTTTGAAGGAAACGATAAGTGAAGGGACATTTTCAAATGTTTAAAAGAAATGGTTTCATTGTTTTTGATTAAATTATTTTGTTGAATGGTGTAAAAAACGTTTACGAATATGGTGCAAGTCTCATGTTCGTTGAAAACCCTTATTTTTCGAAAATTGCAAATGTTACTACAACTAAAATATTAAAGAGATATTTTTTTCCCTTTATAAATTGGGTTCGCTAAAGATAGATTTTGAAATAAGTGCATGTACAATTTTTTCAAAAGTTTGGTTCGCGTAATCTTGCTTGAAAATTCTAGTAAGAAAGTACGTGCTATTTTAGCACCACTAGTTCTTCCATACATTCCTTCCAAATTTGCTGTAATAAAGAGATTTTTGGGATAGCTGTATGTTTACAGGCGACAACAAAAGAGATAATGGATTAGGTAAATAATTTGATGTCGTTTGATTTGTCATTTTATCCTTCATCATAAGCTATTTTACCCACTGGTCATAAACATGTACTCGTTCATCCGCACATCCGCATTTGCTGACAATTTGAAGGAGCCCTGGGAGAAAGTAGTACGCATTGCATTTCAAACAGATGCATGAAGAGAGAGGATTTTTATGTCCTAAATATTCTTGTCTCTATTTTAACGAAATAGGCACACTATTCGCCTAATTACAGGAATATGCACCAACAGGAAAAGTTTGCCAAACATGCACCAATATGTACTAATATATTAATACATATCTAATCAATTGTCAAAAAAATTCACTTAGCTATGGAATGAAGACGAACAAAAATATGCAATATCATAGAAATCCGCTTTATTTATATATATATATATATATATATATATATATATATATAATAAATGAGATTCTTCAACAATCAGGATAACGAAGGAAGGAAGGATGAAATAGTTTGGATTTTAATTTTTACATTTACTAAATATTCTGTGGATGTTCATCATGAAAAACATTCCTATGTTTGTGGAAGTTTACGACACAAGTATGACAACCGTAGCTTTTGGTGAAAATTTTCTCTTTTCTTGTGGCCACGGTTCTGTGTATCTGCCGTGGACGAATTCATTGTGTAAAGGAACTTTGGTGACTCGTCGATTATTCATTCTGGAAAGTCACCTGACAATCGTCCTGGAGGTCATTGCCGTGTCTGTTGTACTCGTTAGTCTGTTGAGTTGAAGGCGTAAGGAACTTTAGACGTAAGGTATCGCCGCCTGTGTAATTGTTGCTTTGTTGCAGATTGACGTCGGTTATGGGAGATTTGGTTTCTCGGAGTATGCGCAACATGGCGCATTTCTTGTATGACAGCTTCGTTTCGGGTGAGCAGATTTTCGGATTGCACGTAGTGCGTATAAATCGTGGTGAATGGGTTTTCCTCAGGCATATTATTCTCTTTGTAGGTTTTAGCGCTCTACATATTGTTGATTATTGAATTTTGGCGTAATGATCAAACAAATAGTGACATTTCTGGAGGACACTTCATATACCGGACTCTGCTGATCTCACCCGAAACCGAGTTGTTGTGATTTTTGTTGGTTAAGGTCAGCAACGCAATTGTGGCATGCTTCATGTTATTTAATTGTGAACACTATCAGATATGTTCATTCCTGTGATATTGTGGATGTGGGAGTGCGGCAACCTCGTGTGGATTGTGACTGCTTCCGCCCTTTTCCTTATTACTGCATATTTTATAACAAGTAAGCATGTTCACGTGTGTAAATTTCTTTTTTCTACTCCCATTGTATAATTCTGTTATTTGATGGCTGCAACCCGTTGCTTAATGGTACTCATTAGGATACAGATTTAATTATGATTCAGATACTTCACCAATCACAGAAAAGTTTATAAAACAAGTATTGACACTTAATTATTGAGAATCGTTCTAGTGAATGTTTCGTTCGATTGTGTACATAACAATTGCATTTAATATTAGTCAGTTGGTCATGTAATGTTAGTCAGCTTGTCAGTTTTAATTTCTTTCATTATTACTATTTTTACGTGGAATATTATTTCAAATATATTGTATTGTAATTTCACTTGATCTTATTTTATTAACGCAGTAGTGTTGTTGGAGAACATTTGACTGACGTTAAGATCTGAACGCGACATTTTGTGTTATATGTTGCTGCTGTATGGTTGTCCTTAAAGAACGGGTAATTCTTTAGTTAAAGTGAAAATATATTCCTTTAGCAAGTTAAAACATAACTTGTGTGCCCCCTCGCAGGCGCACTGGTAAACCAAAGCGACCTGCGGCAGGGTAGGGTAGGGAGCTGAAGTTTAACTTATAAAAGTGACCATATGTCGTAGAAGAAGTACCGTATGAAACTCGATGTAATGGCTCTTAATACACTCGTGTGAAGTTAACGATACTCGCTCGTATCGTAATATCACCATCGTGTGTTAATACCCATCATTACATCATCCCTTCATAATGTACTATTGCATATGTTACTGTCTCCTGACATATTGAGTTACAGTGTGCGTAAATTTCGCTCACTCATAATTTTGCTTTGTTTTGGGAAACTCATTGAACTAATGGTGCAACAGAATGGCACAGACTTTCCCGTATTAGTTTTATATTTCCTTTGGTATCGGCTAGCTATTGGAATTTGCCACATACTCTTGCTTGTTCCCATATATCGCCACCCAAAGTACATTTTTTGACATTTTGTTAATTTTTCGGTTTCCTAATACAACCTAAATTTTAATTTAAGAATATTAAAGAACCTTGTTCTAAATAACGTTCTTTGGAGATATGGAGATGAAGATTTGGAGACGTATTTAAGAAAATGGCTCTTCAGCGCTTCAGTAAATTCAAATTTTGAAGAAATTTTTCACAGAAAATATTCGAGTTTTCGAAAAAATTCATATGAGGTCATTTGAAGCTCTTTTACTCGCAAAATCAATAGTGTTTACAAATTGCTGAAAATTTGCATATTACCGGCGTGACAGATCTTTCAATAAAATAATAGAGTAATCTATGGAAAACAAAAAAAAATCCCCGAAATGAACTTTACGTCATAATAACGTGTGCAATTAGTACTATTCGTTCGAAAAGTTAAAAAAAATGGAGTGTTTCTTTTCTTTTTTTCTTTTTTTGGAGAAAATGGCATTTGAACGTTTTTGAAATTGCGAACTTGTGAGCTAGTTTTGACAGAAAACGGTTGAGTTTTAGAGAAGCTTTAGCTGACCTTAACTTAAGCAATTATTTTTAATAAATATAATAATGTGAACAAATTTCTGCTAATATAAATATTAACGACGTGAGGGACAAGTCAAAAATTACATTAGACATTAAAAAATGACACAAAAAACAAAAATGGAGCAATATGTCATTTATGTCATTTCATAGAGTGCATTTAGCGCCATCCCCAAAGATTGAAAAAAACATTTGGAGCCGTGTTTGAGAAAATATTGATTTTGTAAATTTTTAAAATTGCACAAATTACACGCAGTATTGCGCGAAAACTACTATTTTTTTTCTTCAAAAAATGCACATGACTTAAATGAAAGAACAAATTGTGCACAACAAATTTAATTTGAAAAGAAATTCTGTACCTAATTTTGTAGTTGTACGAAGACCTCGAACAAAATTCAAACGTTTGAAAATTGCCAAAATTCAGAGCTAACCGTGAATATCGGACCTATGCCACCTTTATAAGTGTATTTTACTCTACTATTACAAGAAATTTAAAGGCAAAAAGTGGGAGTAATTTTTGAAGAACAAAAATTGAAAATGTCCCGGTGACATCATGTAAAGAACTCCCGAAAATTAATGAAAGATTATCAAAATCGCAGAGCTTCGACTCAGCCCTTAAGGTCACGGATCTCTTCAATTTGGAAAAACGCCTGCGCATGGCAAAGGCGCTAGTGTTGGTCACATACACCAGACAGACGGAGGGACGTTTTGAAAGAAGAAGAAGAAGAAAAAAAATATTTTTTTTTCGGTATCATGGGACCCCAAAAGTTATTTACGTTTAAATTTCGAAATTGATTTTTTGCAGCATTACCTGAACTTTGTCTATTCTAAGTATATTACTCCGTACGAATACTGGAAAGTAAAAAGGATTCATTATCAATCAATTTCTTGTGTTGAATGTGGAAGTGGAAATTTATCGCATAAGATAAGTGACTTGCCTCATGTAACAGCTGCAGTCTATTACTCGTTCTCATATTGCACTATTGCTTGTATCCTTGAAAATACTAACACGATTCCTGTAAAGATAATTATCAGTCATAATGGAATAAAAAAATTATGTTGCATGTTTTTCTTGAACATATTGTTCACGTGTTGAACACGTTCACAAAATGAAGTACTAGATTGAATATTTTGAATTCAAGAAAAGGAAATGGTTTTGACATACATTGTGGTCACACGTAATCGACCTAGTAATATTCGCCGGCAGAAAAGTGGTGTCTGCAAACTGCATAACATGAAAAGATAATAATGAGATTCTGTACATTAGCCGCAAAATTATCATATCCTAAACAAGAGAAGAAATCAGATATAATTATTGAAATAGATCGTGAATACTTTTTGGCAATGAAACGCGACGGACTGAACGAATACCACCAGTATTAATGGAGCTGTACGAGAAATTATCACCATTTAAGACCGAAATCAGATCTTTTCGTATTGTGGGAGGTGGAAGCATTGGATTAATTATATAAAAATTTATTATTGTAATTATGGACTATGACATTACATTATTTGCTCTTCGCCATAGCAAATTAAGATAATAAATAAGTACTATTTAATATTTTAAGTATTGACCAAAGTATTTCGGGTGGGTGGCTGACCTCCCCTGATCATTCCTCTGGTTACGGTATTAGAACGGTCCTGAATAAACTAGACTGTGTAAAAGCTGCATGCGTTTTGTGAGAGTATCCCGCGGTCGCGCCGTGGGAAGGGGCCCTAAGCTTTGGGTTCCGTCTCGTTCGCGCGGTGAGTGCTGCGGGCGTGGCGAGCCGCCCTCTCGACTGCTTTGCCCCTTGCCCAGGTACCGCCCCCGAATCCCCCGCGACTGCCTCCACCGCCACCGCCAGCAGCAGCAGTATCACCACCACCACCACCACCAGCAACCACATGGAGGGCGGCGAGACGACGGCAGCTCCGGAGCCCGGAGCGGCCAATGCCGTCAACTTCATCGTGGGCGATGCGGAGGGTAACGTGGCCGAGGAGGACGCGGACACGGAGGCGGGCGCGCGCCTCGACGCCGCGGAGGAGGCCACCGACGTCTTCCCGGAGTTTGGTTCCGCCGCCTCCACGGGCGGCCGCACCCCGTCGCGCGAGGGCAGTGCTTCCAACAACCTTTACAACATGTTCGCCCTGGCGGAAAAGCGCAAGCGCCTCAGGTGAGCCCAAAGGCCCTTTAAATTAGTTTAATTTCTATTGTTTTATTTAAATATTTAGGGTTTTTTGAAAATTTTGATTCATAATATATGATGTAACTTTATATATATATATAGCCGTTGGTTATTTAATTCACCCTCCACGCTTGGGAAGTTTCATTTATGACATTCATCGCCGGCAATCTCAGAATTTTTAGGGATTTCCTGTTTTGGTTGCATGGAAGCAAGTGTTGTTAGAATCAGGAAAAAAAACATTCACTGCCATCATGAATAACATGTACTTTAATTTACTGAATTTAAACTACAAAACTGTTTTCACTTTCTGTGAGCTTAACACCATACACTAACATTTTAAGACTAAATTGTTATAAGATGTTAAAGAGTTTAAAAATACCAAAGCGCAGCTACTCCGAATCGTGCAGAGATTATTATTACAAATTTTCCTGTTCACTCAGGATCATTCAAGAGCCTTATATTTCTGTGATTTGCTTGGAGAGGATTTTGTTTAACTCTGAGCATGGTTTACAATACATCACCGTATTCCTCGTTGCAGCGCCTTTGCATTGATACGTCTTCAGGCGTATGTCGGTCGATTAGCGGGTTCCCATCGGGAAAGCGAGGGGCGAGTAATGGGTTTGGCTAGATTCGTGATGCTAGGTTGGCCGGACGGGCGCCGTTATTGAGCGGATATATAATAATATATATTATATATATATATATATAATATATATATATATATATATAATTGCTTTTATATTATCAAGTTCTAAACGATTTGTAACATGTGTTACAAATCTTCTGAAGTTTAAGTTTATTGTAGTGTAAAGAAATGATTTTATAATTACTGTAGAACTGAACAAATAATTATTGAAAAAAATTGTCGAAATGAAACGTTTATTGCACTGGTAACTAAGGTGTATATCACATGTTTATGTAGCAGTAATTTTCACAGAGGAACTTGCAAAATCGGTAATTTTTTTGCCGTAAGGAGCTGAATCTGCTTGATGATGCGATCGCTGCGCTTCGATATGTTACTATTGTCTCACATCGCGCGCTATGTTGCATTGCGTCTGGTAATCCTATAGATGTATTTGTGTATGTACGGTACCTTTTTCGGATAATCCGAACATTTCCGAATCCGAACAGCCCAAGACTTCAATTAGTTCGGAATATCGAGTGTGTTTGTAAAACATAGTGTTTTTTCAATAACTAAATTTCATGAATATACATTGGACGCACTCTGAGAAAAATAATCATATAAAATAATCAATTTAGACTCTTTGGCTCCCCTTACGGCGGCTACATACATTCGGCATTCGGCGCATAGGGAATGACCGCTCCCCGAATCTCGAGTAGTGGATGTGTGTTGCATGCTATTCGCAAAGCGCGTCAAACATACGTTGCTCGCCGGATCTGCAGAGTATTGATCTTGTGTGCATGTCAAAGGAAGCGAACATTAGCTATAGCTCGGCTACTCGGGATTGGGCGAACAGTCGCTCGCTAACTCGCTGAATGCCAGGCAGCCTTTATGTCCTCTTCTTGAGTGACAAAAGCACAACGCGGCGCGGTGTGACTGAGTGCTGATGACTTGTCACTATTAATTCATGTGGTATTCACGCAGCTCGCTTGTACGCATTTCCTGTTATTCTCAACCAGCTGATTATATAAACTAGTTATTATATTTTGTGACAATGATTTTTTTATTGTGAACATTTTATTTCGCAATAATTTCACCACTTTCGTGAATATATTGTTCTCATACGTGGGCCACTTTTTCGTGTGTTGTTTTTCTTACATTACAAATATCCCGTCGATGTGGGGAATATATAGCATCACAAAAGTGTTGCCCAACATGTTACTTGAATTAGCCATTGAAACTGCAAATGCAATATGAAAAAAATAATACATTGGAAAACGTCATTCAACATTTCGAGTATATTATGTACTAAGTAACTTTGTTATGTGCATCTTTTCAGTATTGAAGGATGCTATTCGTAAATAGCTGTGCATTAATTTTATTTTTATTATAAATAACAATTATTTTAATTCATTAAAAATAAAAGAAATGCTTTTCTTAAGGACAGTGTTGTTCATTACGTTCCACATTTCTGAACGTTTGAACTAGTTTATGACCAGTGTCTGCCAAAACTAGAAATTGGTACGTGTCGTATAAATTTCAAGCATTTAGATTCCTAAGGATCTAAGTATCAAGAACTACGTTTCTAGCAAACAGTATAAGAAGATTTCTAGAGAATGTCTGCGAAACAAGGTTGTTGCTAACCGATCCGGTGGCGGATATTGCTAAGGCAGTTGTGCCGTAGCGATCTCAGACTGAAGGATCGCGGAATCACGTCCCGCTTCGGTCATGGTTGTATTGTGTTCGTCCTTTCACCCCTATCATCATCATATCGTGCCATCCTCACAGTTACCATACCGTTACAAACAATAGTGGTCGCTAATGACAAAGAATAGACGTTGATGCGACCTTATATAACAAAAAAAGTTGGAGGCAGTTTCAGCGCTATCTATTGATATTGTTTTGCTACTAACACGACTTCCACTGGCCCGTAGACCCTTCGGCATATCTTTATCCTGGACACACAGATGCATTTAAAATTATCAGCTCGAAAATCATGGTTTTGGTACAGGCCGTTATGACCGTAAAAGCTTTGTTATCATGGATAGTACCTTCCGTATATAATATGCTAAGGGAAGATGACGGTTTTATACCGGTTTATGACTACGCAAAACTCCGAACGTTGGCCACTACTGGATTCGTAATTCTCTTTTAGGGCTGCATTAAACAGTTTTAAAGCAAATAAATAAATAAATAAATAAATAAATAAATAAATAAATAAATAAATAAATAAATAAATAAATAAAGTACGAAGTTTATGGAAGGGTGAGCTCGTGGGAATATTCCGCCCTTTTTAAATCATTGTTTTAAAAGTGAAAATAGCTTAATGCTGGACTCAAATTCAAGCGTTTTAGTCAATCCGTGCCTCGAAGTGAGTGTCATTTCAGAGTTATGCTACGTGATAAAGTTCGCACGATTTCTCTGGGCACTCGAGGGCTGTAGAAGTGCGAGCGGGACACACGAGAATACGTAGTAGAATATTGGAAAGGGAAGCAGTAAGAATATTGTTCCATGGTAAAGCCTTCAACGCATAATAATCCTATTCAGAAAACATCGGATAGCCTAATGCGAGCTAGAGATTGCTATCACTCAGGAATTTGTTATGCCTGCTTTTGTTTGTTTAATTGGTTTTCGTGTGAGCTTTCTTTCACGAAGTGAAATGAAACTTTTTTGCACCGAAGCTGCCCGTCGAAAAGTTAGGATGTCGAATTTGAGACGACATTCAGTGTAGCTGTCTCCTCTGTGAAGTCAGTCAAAAGCACAGTTACCTCGCGCGAACTCTTACTTACTTGCGTTGCGTGCGAATGTTACTTGCGTTGCGTGTGTTGCCGGTGGGATGTGCCCTTGCTTTTACCCCCTTTCCACAATTTACGTCATTTTTTTCATCTTAAATGTTTGAAGCACACTTAAGAGTTTGTGTGGGCTATAGTTTCTTGCGAATAGTTTAATTCCAACATCTTTCCTTAATGTATTATACGATGCGGTTGGAACCAGAGTGAGCCATCCCCACCTAAGTGCAACCTGACGTAAAAACCTGTCAAAGAGGTGGCAGTTGTCAGCTGCCGCCAGTTGAAGGGCTTGTTTCTTACATTACCCTGGCCTGTTCGGTACTGTCTTCTTATTGCAGCTGTTAGCATTACATCTGACTTATGGGAGAAGGCTTAACATAGCTTTATGTAAAATTAGGGTGTCCCACTCTGATTCTAACTGATATATATATATATATATATATATATATATATATATATATATAGGTAAGTACCTAAACCCGGGCCCCATTTTGTTTTCGAATTTTTTAATTCCGGTTTTTTGCACAATGAAATCAAAATATTTGAAATGCGAATCTTCCTTATTTATACAAATGTATTCACCTTCAAATTATTAGCCTAGTAGTTTCAAAGTAGAATAATGTTTTCGTAAAGATTGCATTTTTTGGATGTATAAAAGTTTCTTAATGTCAGCCTTTACAAACTTTTTAATAAATGGGTAAAACAAAATCAGAAAAACAGCATGTAGATTGAAATCAGTATAATTTTACAATGATACAAGTTTAACATCTTATACATAAGAAAGTGTCTTCCACATAATCTATATATCCAAATGCACAAATATGTAACATAGATGCAACTTTTTTCGCGCTCGTACATTCTACTTGAGCCCAGAGTGAACACATTAGCCATATCAGCCGAAGTTCTCCTACAGCTTTCAGAAAATTTACACTGTAAAATATTGCGTCTTCTTCACCCGAGAGTGAAGCTCTTGTACTGTTTGTTGAAATATGAATTAGGAAAGTATTCGAAAAAAATCTGAATTTCTTGTTTAATTTCCAGCCTGGGAAAATGCAAGGAACGTGAGAGAACTAGCAAGAAATCCGTAGGAAACATGTAGGGAATATGTAGGCAACATCGTGCGAACGTCCGAGGAAACATGCGGAGAAAGTGCTAGGGATATGGGGAGGGGGCGATATGGTCCCGGCGTTTGTTCTTTTCCGAATATTACAAAATGAGGCAATTTTGTATCTTCCATTTTTGGAAATTGAGCTCGTGTGGCTGCTTCGACTTGACTGGTATTCAGAAACGAAACCAGAATCACAAAATCAGGTGAAATTAAATTGAATATTTGATATTTTCTGCAAATTTTACTCAACGCTCAGAAACATTAGAATTTTACTCAACGCGCATTTACCGAGTCTATGAAGCTGTAACTAACAGTTAAGGGACTGGCCGTTGAATATTGGAATGTTATGAAGATTTTTTCGCTTTTAGAACAATGAACAGCAACATCAGTGTGGAATGTTCAAACGGGGTGAACTAATGCATTTAAATTGAACTAGGCGCGGAGCTACGGGGGGGGGGGATCCCCCCCTCATTTTTTACTAAATATTAATTTTAACTTCTCACTAAACATTCAAGTAAGTAGTGGTGCTAAAATAAAACGTATTTTCTTGACCTATTTTCATGCAAATTATGCAAAAAGTACTCAAATTTTCGAAAAATTGTACGTGACCTTATTTTAAAATCTATCTTTAAGGTAGCTGTCTACCCAAGACTGATGAAAAATTGTGAAATTTCGTGTTTTTTAATTTGCATTGGGTCGTATGCATCATTTTATTTCCCTTTAAATGCTTCAAACCATATCTGTCTATAATTCTTAGTTTTTGTAAAATATATTTTTTCAAAGCGAGTGTCAAGTGACAAGCTTTTATTGAGTGAACCCCGGATTGGAAATTTTCAGAACATTCATGCACTTCAAACATAAATCAAAAACTATTAAAGATATTAATATAATTATTTTTGCACCACGTAATCCATGAAATTATCTAGTGAATGAACTAGAATGGATAATTTGTCACGTAAAGTTTCAATTATATGAATTGAAATATCCAAACAACATTTACATCAATTTTTTTCTTAAATAAATACATTCTGATTCTTTAGTTTTCACAGTATCTTCACTATTCTAGTTCATTCACTAGATAATGCAACTGTGATTAATTTAAAAAAAGAATTATCAAAAGAGTGTAGATTCGTTATGATGTTTGAAGTAAAAACCTGCATTTTGTCAATTATTTTTAAACAAATTGAAAAAAATAAAATGTTTGATCTCTAAAATAATAAAGAAATCAAATGTACAATTGAAAATAAAATAGACCCAAGATTGTCGATTTTTGTCTTGGGTAGACAGCTACTTTGAAACAGATTTCATTAAGGGAAAAATCCCTATCTTTAGTATTTTATTTGTAGGTACACTCCGAAAAAGTTTAAAGTTTTGCTATTTTCCAACAATCATGTAACTTGTACCATTCTCTTAAGAGTCTTTCACATTATCTAACATTTTTTAATCAAAAACGATGGAGCTTTTTTGTGGAAAATTTGGAAAATTTACCACGGGCTTCATTTAAAGTACCCCCCAAAATTAAAATATCGGTTTCAAATTCCAGGGATCGTGACATCAGCCAGCTCGATTGGGGAATATAAATTATGGAGAAAATGGGCAGAACGGTTTAGCCGCTAGCGTTGTTTACAGAGAGACGTTTTGCCGTCATTCAAATTTTTGGTAACAAGGACACACAAAATATGGATACTGGCTACACCACGTGTTAGAAATTTGTTTTGTATTTAGCAACTGGGTGTATCTACTGTGTCGTTACCGGAACTCCTATTGAGAGTTCTTCGGCGAAAAAATATTTTGGGGGGTGCATTGCATAACTTTCTCTCTACTTAGTAGCAAGAAAGTAAAAAAATCGAAAAATCATTAAAATGAATAAAATCGTATCGCAGTGTGATCTTTCGTTCGTTCACTTTCGGTCATTACATTATTAAAACATGAAATAAAAAATATATAAAACACATATATACATACATATACACACATAAAATTAAACATACACACAAACATACGACAATAAACATATATGCACATACACAAACATATACACGCACTGTAGCGCGTGGTTCATTCAATTCAACCAGTCGTCATTCATTTGCGGTTAGAGCCTTGGCCCGATTTACACTTGCCGCGCGATGGACCCAAGTGCTTCAACTCCATCTGGAGTTGGGTGTGGTGGTTTGAAATGAGACTTTACCTGTATGATTATTAGTAAGGTGTATACTTTCTATATTTTGGTGTTTTATTTATCTTAGTGTATAATTTTTTGTTTTTGTTTTCGTAATGTTAATTAATTAATGAATCAATTTATTGAAATGTTTGTTGTCCTCATGCACTGTTCATTTTGTATACTCTAACCCTGATGAAGAAATGAAATATTTCGAAACGGTGGCACAATTAATTAATTTGCACAATTAATTGTTTCTCTACCCACAATGACAAATTCCGTAAACCAGTTTTATTTTATTATTCATCAATGGTCGTCATTCTACAATAGTTAATTTGTAATATGACACATTCGACCAAAACATTTTAAATAAAAACTATTTTAATTTACCGATCACACTCGACTTACGTCAGGCATTCATGTAGTATTTCTAGGATGAGGAAATATAATAACTAGTGGGCGGATTTTGATAAATACATCGTCGACAGTAAAATATTCTTAAATTATTTTCAAAATGCCCTAAAAAACAAAGAAAAATGACGTACATGTTTTTATCAAAACAAAATCAGATGCGTAACTCAAGATGTTAGTGATGTTAATCGCAGTGGCGAATCGCAGGAAGTAATGCTTCCCCGAAAAAATGCATAGAGAAAAAAATGGGAAAGTGTAGGTAAAATTAAGAATGAGAAACACAAAAAACTGTAAGAACGTCTGAAATGTGTCGATAAGGTAACCGCGCGTCCTGTCTTTAGCGTCTTAGATATGAATGGGAATACTGAATCTTGCTATATTTTAACTCAGTGGTACGTATGGAAAATGTCTACGACTGTTCTCCATAGGTGTGTGAAAGCTCAAATCTCCGTCTAACTCACTCTTGACAAGCAGTGCTTCCACGTATTGGAGTGTGGCCGACGTAACCGGAAACTGTTGACGGAGTAAGGTCTCGCTAGGTGCCAGGCGAGTGACTGCGATATATCGCTCAATTTCATTGTGCATGAAAACCGCCCGAAAACAAAAGAATAAGGCATGAATTGCTTAAGTTCGCCTGGGACGGCGCGGTAATAAGTACATAAGAGGAGAAATATATATATATATATATATATATATATATATATATATATATATATATATATGTTTGTATCTAAGCGAATGTTTAATTTGTAAATCAAATCATGCGTTTGTATTTAAATTCTATCTGTTCACATCTGTACCGTAGAATGAAAAATATAATATCCTAATCCTTCGTTACTTAATTTTTTTACTAACTTTAAGAAGCATGAAAACAAGAGAGTATTCCGGCCACTTCAAGATGTGAATACTATCGTAACGTGAATGGATTTAACGTGCCTGTGCGAAAGGTCTTCTGCCTTACATCTTATCAGTGGCGGCCGGTGGGTTGCAAAGGAGGGGAGGGAGGGGTGTCATGTATATTTTTCGGTATCATGATCCCCCAAACATGGATTCTAGCTACACCCCTAAATTTAGCAACTTGATTTATCCTCTTTCTCTTTACCAGGGCCCGCATTATGATTTTCTGCTGAAAATTGGCCGCTTTTCCTCACAGAATTACATAAATTTCTCTCTATTGCGTAAGCGAGGAGGGATGTACTACGAGGAAGGAATATCGCGCGCGGTGCATGACCCGTGTTCTTTTGGAATTGGTAGGAGAAATGACGGAAAACTATCAGAGCAGTCTGCCGATAGAATTATCTTACAGACTGTAGTTGAATACGATTCAGCGAAGTAGTTGGTGTCGAAAATGCCCCACCGTCGGGACTATATCCTTAAGCAATGGAGAAAAGAGAAGAAAATATTAATTATAACAGAACTACTGATGCGTACATTCAGACATTCAAACGCATTAAAGAAGCGCGTGGATTATCCGTCTGGCATTGTGCAGCCTCCAAGGACTCACTGGAGCTGGATGACGCGCAACAATAATTGGTCGGTCAATAAATGCGTCCCCGATAACACTGACACTGGGCGATATTTTCAGTTCTTTCTTCTTGGGGGGTTACGCATATGGAGTAACACGTCTCACGACAATCGCAATTTGCACAACAGCGTTGATAAACCCGAGGTCGTTTCCTAGTAGTCCACGCGGAGGCACAACGCGGTCACAAGGAACGAGTCCTCTGGTCGAGTGCACGTTTCGCCACTCTTGGCTGCTCCAGCAATTCCTCGAGCGCGGATCGCCCTTGCAGTGCTTCATCACTCAGCCTCATGCCACCAAGCCGTTCGGCGGAGAGATGAGGTATGTTTTCTGCATTTGTGATTTTTGCTGTCGCTATCGGATTCATTACTTCTTGGTGCCAGTGAGTAAAAATGTTTTGTTTGTTTTATTCGTTGTGGGAAATTAGTCGCAAATTACTTCCTTAATTCTTCTGTTCTTCCCTTATATCTTCCTTTAGTCTCTTGAGAAGTACTGTGATTTTGTGGAGGAAATGCACTAATAATTTCAGTTACGTTTGAAATAATTCTATAATTTTGTCGACTTTTATACTACGTGGAATTTTGAATATCATTATTATTTTACTTTTTACTAGAACCTGTTAGAAGTTGACACATAAACGATCATTTCGAAGTTTTTGACGTATTTAACAGTTTCGTTGGTCAGAATAGGCGGAAGGAAGTTATCGTAAATAGCTTCGTCCATTATTGAATTTGTATGTTGTAGACTGCTGAAATTCATTATATCGGTGTTGTCTATGATAAACTTAGATACGTACGAGTACATTATGCAAATCTGTTGTGGTACATTTTACACTATTCATTCGCTTCTGAAATATTTCAGATTGGCATACACACTTGATTTTTCTCTCGAACATGTATTGTTGCCATTTACAGTCGAACTCTTTTCTTGGAGAAAATGGGTGGAGAATATGACCAGGCTCTCGCAGTGATTTGAAGTGACCATGTACACCGTAAGTAATACAAGAAGAGGAAGACTATTTTTGGCGACATTAATGTGGCTTTATGATAGTGCCTAATCCATACAGCCATTGAGTGATTAGAATGTTCGTCCTTAAATGAGGACGCTTGGCGTTAGTGGATTACAGCGGCGTTATATCTAATTCCATGTATTGAAAACTCCGAGGATTTTCATTGCTAAGTAGTTTGAAATTTCTTCTCAAACCATTTACTGATATTTATTTAAATGAAAGATAGTTGGACCTCTTTGTAATTTACTCTTATTAATCGGTTTTATAGTAAAGACTAATTTTTAATAATACATTTTACGATTATTAGAATTGAACGCTTTTACTGCCGTTGTTTGTTCATTCGCCTGGTTGCATGATGTTTTGTTGCAAATGTGGTAAAAAACGTTCGACGTTTCGTAGTCTGCGGAGGATATGAGGTTGTAGATAGAGAAGCGAAATTAGGGAGCATTTAAAGTTCGATTGATTGATTCGTGAAGGCCACGTGAATTGCTGAGGTCGTTAGCCCTGCCAGTGAAGTGCTTGTTTTTTCCTCGAGAGGCGGTGATCTTCCTCTACTGAATGGTGATACACTGCCCTGACCTTCCTGTCGTCCAGCGGGATTTTCCTCAAACTGGTATTTCCAACCAGCAGGGAACCGCCGCAGCCGGCACAAGCTCTAAGCTCCCTACCGGCTGGGATGTGTGTTTGTTGTAGTGCATGTAATAATTTGTGAGTATAAGTGGTGAGGAGAGGACAAAGAAGGGAAAGGAAATCTCGCTCTTGGTCCGTGGCCCGTTTGTTAAGGTACTATTCCGGCATTCACCTAGTATTCATCCTAGAAACCATGGAAAACTATCGATCAGAGCAGGCGGTTGCTAGAATTCTCGAGACAGCGACTGAACTCGACCTAGTTATTATCTAGCATAGTGACGAAAATAATGCCACCGTCGCGACTCGAACCTAGTACATCGCGGTCTCATCACTTGAAGCACTTCTGACTCATCATTTGATGCCCTGAGCCACCTCTCGAACATCAATGAGCGATATTTGTAAAGATCTGTGTGTGTACACATAGTTTATAAACGCAATCGTCTGACACGCGTGTCCCTCCCTTTACAAAACTCCCTTTAGTGCAACAGTAGTGCACCTCTTCCTTTTGTGCAATGTTAATCGCAAGGGTTTTTATTATGACAACAGTGCGCAAGCCGACCACATATGACATGTATGAATACTTTTATAGATTTGTTATTATGAATATATTATACGAGTGATAATGGAACGGCAGTTAAATGAGAGGTATGGGAAAAAGGACAACCCCGCGAACAAATCGACCACAACTTTGCACTACAATCCACTACGAATCGCACATGGATCGACCAGGATTTGAACTAGGGATAGCAAAAAACATCGATATTTTCTACCAGAAACGTCGATGTCTTAACATCGATGTTGTGTTTTCGATGTTTTCTTCACATCGATATATTTTTCCTGAAATACCGACATTTTTTTTATTAATTTCTCTATATCCT
Source organism: Gryllus bimaculatus (assembly GCA_017312745.1). Lineage (NCBI taxonomy): Eukaryota > Metazoa > Arthropoda > Insecta > Orthoptera > Gryllidae > Gryllus > Gryllus bimaculatus. The sequence continues at coordinate 16,241 of BOPP01000324.1, read as the reverse complement.
CCTCCAGAGGTCATGCTCTCTCCATTCACTACTTGGTACTGCCTTATCTACTGTATCTAAGTATCCTAATAGAGTCTTGATACCCTTCAATGCCTCTTGCACTGCTAGAACAACGTCCCACTCTCCGAAAGCCCTTTTAGTCGCTTAATCGCGTACGAAATCCTTTCGGTAGCTGCATGACGCTAGCTGCTAATGATACTGAATGCGCGGCGGGTGTCGCTAGGCTGTGGAGCTCTGGCAGTTGAGCGTTTCCTAACGTACTCGTAGAATACCACGCGCTTTGGCCAATGGAATCTCAAGTAACATCAAGTTTGAATCTTAAACAGTTGCACGTCGCCGCCACCATTTGTAACCCGCGTTGGACTTAGCCCAGAGGCGGGATTCAAGGGCAGGGAGAGCAACTGCTCCCCTCTCCCAATCTTGGGTCAAATTGTGTGTGTGTGTGTGTGTGTGTGTGTGTGTGTGTGTGTGTATATATATATATATATATATATAAGAAACAACAAGTAAATCTTTTATTTATTTGTATTAAATCTCTTCTGTATTTTGAGAAGAAATATAATAATTAAGAGAATAATTTTTTAACTAATAACCTACATTAATGAATTTGTGAACTTTAGTTCGGTCTTATAAAACACACGGGATAACGTTCAGCGTTATTGTAAATATATCTTATTAATAAATCCTCTTTCAATTATATTTTCCTTTTAACGTTATTTGCTTAGAAATTAAAGCATCAGGAAATAATAATTGCATCAGAAAAATCATGAATCACAACTCAAATTTTAACTCTCGAAAAGAAAGAGTATTTCCCATTTATTATAGATATAGATAGAGATAAAGGTTGTGATATGATCCATTTGCTTGTATATATATGACATCCCACGGCATCTTTTCATACATCGCAAACATTCTAGCAGGAACGATTTTAACAACTATTTTAATAACTCCTTTTACCATCATAGTTCTGATGTTGTAAATGAGAGCTGATATGAAATAGAGGTGTACGTTAGTTCTCGGGTCTAAAAGCTTTGGAAGGTAAGTTTCTAGCTTTTAATTATCGTTTGAGTTCGCTTATACCGATTCTAATTCTTAACGAATGGAATATAATGTTTTAAACATAGTTTTTGTGCCTGAAATCGTTAATTTAGAATATAATTTTCGTTGGTAGTAAAATGAGCCACAAAATATCGTGCGTATATAAGCCCCAAACTTTTGACGGGTTCGTATTACACACTATACAATTGTGCTCGTACTATTTTTGTTTTAGATACCACGAAAGGTTCTAGGCCCAAAACAAAAATGAACTAGTGGTGTTACAGAATGGCTCAGACCTACGCGTACTAGTTAGTTTTCTAATATATTTGGTCGGGGCTAGCTTTTCGGACGTGCTCCATCCTCTTGCGAACTGCTATCTATCGCCGCCCAAACATCATTTTTTCACATTTGTTTAATTTTCGGTTTCCTAATGGCAAAACCGAGAAATTGCTTAAAGAATGTTATTGAAGAGTAAATTCTGGTCCTATATGCAAATGTTCTTCGAAAAAAATGGTGTTATTTTTACGAAAATGGCTTTTAAGCGTTACTGTAAATGCGAAATTTGAAGATCGTTCTCATGGAAAACTATTGAGATTTCGTGAACTTTATTGGAAGTCGTTTAAAGCACTGCCACTCGCAAGAATGGATACAGATAGCCGGAAATATGCATATTAACGGAATGAGAGATATTAAAAAACATTTGTTTAATGTTTGTAGAAACCAAAGAATACAGAAAAATTTAATGTCATCTAAAACAATACAATTAGCAATATTCACACAGAAAGTTTGAAGCAAAAATTTGCAATAGTTTTTTTAAGAAAATGGTGTTTGAGTGTTTCTGAAAATGTGGAAATTTGAGCTCATTTTCACAGAAAAGTGTTGAGTTTTCGAGAAACTTTATATGACATAATTTAAAGCAGAATGTAATAATATGAACAAGTCGCCACTAATGTAAATATTAACGACGTCAGAAACAAGTCAAAAAATATATGAGTGTAATTTTTTAAGAAAAAAACGCAAATGAATAAAACAAAACAACGCGTATGTCATGTTACAGAGTCCGTGTAACACCATCCATAAAAAACGTTTAAAGAAAAAATCTGGGGGCATTTTTCAAGAAAATCTTGGTATTTTTTAATAGTGCACATTTCGGAAGCAATATTGCGCGAAAACTTTGACACATGAACATATTCGTAATTATAAATACAATATTACGAATAAATCGGCCGTAGCCCTGCACGCGTGGAAAACTGGCCGCGCTATTCTATTTGATGACTCACGCCTCTTAGCCAGAGAAGACCGCTGGGGAACGAGGAGGGTAAAAGAGGCGGTGGAAATCATCAAACACCTCTATATAACTTGAATGCTGACCAAGGCATACGTCTACACGATGCCTGGAAACACCTATTTTACCATGACGTCCACCGACCACCCGGCCCACCGGCACTCGGATAGAGGAGAAACTGAGCCCGATTTAAACTCGTGCGCAGTACATCTCCGCGCATTACGCCCTGAGGAAGGTCGCAGAATGGCGACCGAAACGTCGGCACCTTCGCCATGGACGCGGCGTCACCCGGACAGCCTAGTAAATATAGATTTAACGTGTTACCATTTAAATCTCGAAATCGATTTTCCGCAGCATAACATAACATTCTCTACACTACATATATTACTCTGTATATACGTACGTAGACAAGAAAATAACTTGTGGTGCAACATATGGCACAAACTTTCTTGTACTAGTTAGTTTTCTAATTTATTGATCTGGGCAAATTCACATTCTTGTCCAATCCTCTTGCCATCTATTGCCGCCCAAAGTACATTACGATAGAATTCAAATATCACTTTAAGAATATTGAAGAAGAGTGAAACCTCGTCATATAAGGGCATTTATGTTGAAAACTTTTTGAGCTGTTTTTAAAAAATGGCGTGCAGGCGTTACTGAAAGTACAAAACTTGAAGCTCTTTCTCAAAGAAATCTTGACTTTTCGAATAGCTCCAAACATTTTGTTCGGATAGTGCTAAATGCACTGTTTAATATGACTTAGAGTTGATTTTCGGATATTTTGTTTTTCCAAAAATTACACAAATTTATTTCTTTGAAATATTTCTCACACCGTTAATACTCGTAATCGATTTGTAAACACTATTGCATTACTGAGGTAAGGTGCAGTAAATGACTTCCAATACAGATTTTCCAAAACTCAAAACGTTTCTGTGAAAAAGAGCTTCAAATTTCCAATTTACAGTAACGCTTAAACGCCATTTTCCTAAAAATGCTGCAAATTATTCAATGAGAACTGCCTTTTGGGACGAGACTTTACTGTTTTTAATATTCTTAAAGTAATATTTTGGTTATTCTATTAGGAAAACTAAAAATTGAGAAGAATTTGAAATATGTATTTTAGGCGGTGGTAGATGGCAGTTTATGAGTTTATGAGCGCAAGTGCGAATAGCTAGCCCACACAAAAGAAAATAGAAAAGTAATACGAGAAAGACTGTGCCATGCTGCACCACTAGGATTTCAAACCTGACTTCTTTTGAACTGATTTTTACCCACTTTCTGAACAGTTAATTAAGTTCATATTTTGTATAAAATGTACGCAAATGTTAAAGAAGAAAGTTATCACATTTGTTTGTTTTTTTTTAAAAAAAACATTCAATTCATTTTTTAAAGTCGAAATAAAAGTTGGGGCTACGTAATGATTCAGGTTTTGGTCGTGAATACGAATGCTCTCATTTTGAAACACCTATTAAGTTTCTTTATCTGCATATCTCTTTTGAAGTGTACTGTGATCATCCCGTCGTGCCTCTATCTACATTAGAATGAATTCCTTACATCATGTATTTACCTGAGACCCAAACTTTGTTTAACAAATTTGAAAATAATAATATTTTCGGCACGAGTAGCGTTGGCTCTGGAAAATTTATATTGGGTTGCGGGACTGAATTTCCAACCTGGTACAGGATGGGGGAAAATTATATTTATCATTATCTTATTGGTAATGGGAGGGGAAATTATCTATCTTAATCTACAAACCAAAAAAAGACTTAGGTATTATTCAAATGTACATTCAGGACCCTGCTCAGTGGTACTATTGTTTATTCGGTTGCGTTAATCTTCGCCGTCGCCACTTTCCTCTGTTCTGATGCCGATAAAACCATTGCGCAAAAACAAGAAACCCTTTAATGCAATAACAAAATAATCTAAATTCAACATTCGCACTTTATACAAAATATTTACACCATTCTCATTCATACCGTGCACATTCTAATTTTGATGGCCATGTACATTGTTTCAGGCTTTAGTAAAATTACTACTATACGCGCAAGTTTTCTTGATATTCCACAGCGGGGGGTGAAGGGAGAGGAGGAATTTGGCTACGTCACGGCCGAAAAGGGCGTACCAACTGTGGGCATGAACTTAATTCGCCAAAGCATGCCACGAGAAATGCGACGATTGTTTTCAAAATACGAGGTGGTTGTTGTCAGCATTGTAAATTTGTACGTGCCGTTCCGAGTCAAACCTAAGTATCTCAACGTGCCGTGCTATTCAACGCTGGATAAGGACTAGGGAATTCGTATATCAAGAAAACTTGTGCGTAGAATACATTACTTGGCCTTCTTATAAATGTATTACATACGCGCAAGTAATGTCTGCAGAATGTTCACTTCCCTGAATGTGATAGCGTTGCTGTCGGCTCGCGAATCCGTCCCATCCACCATTTCACCATTAAGTTCCATCAGCTGGGTTCACCATTGAATATTTCCACACATCCTATGCGTTTCTACGCAACCTACTAAATATACTTCTGGCTCCCCAAAAACACGATAACTTGCCGGCACATGCTAGCACATCTCGGTTCATAATCTATCATCCATCTGTGTCCTTTTTAGTCAGTCCAGTCTTTAGATTGTTTTTCAACAATAAAAAAACGCTTGCTTTCCTCTGTCACCGAGATCTTTTTGTAACATTTTATATTCTCTTTGCCTGTATTCTGATTTGATACTTTTAAGAGGTTCTGAAAAGTTTGCCTCTTAATTTGCTGCGTTCCCCAAAGTTCATTGCCCTCTGGTTCACCAGCTTTTCCGAAATTCCAACCTATTTCGAAAGCTGCTTACATCAGCTGCCAATATTCAATTGTCTTTCCCTTTAAGTATCTTTCTGCCTCTTTAAGTTTTTCTTCTAAAATTTTGTCTCCCCTTTTTGAATTGCTTGCGTATGATTCTTAAAATTGTTTATTTTTCTAACACTTGTTTTCTATCTCGAAAGTTCCCCACCGAGAATATAAAATTCGGTTCCACGTCTACGTTGTCACTTGTTTCTTCCTCTACCGACTTATTTACTGAACAATTATTTTCCAAAACAATAATATTTATATTTGGCAGTTTGTTAGACTGAGATTCTGCGTACATTACAGTACATTATAGCAAATCTATTTTGTTTGTGATATCACATGAAATGTCTTCTGTCCTTTTCAGTTTTAAGGTGCCGTTATAAACCACATTTAAATTTCTCGATGTAGCATGTTTATTTATTTATTAACCCACAATAGAGAAAAACCCCAATTACAACATGTACCTATTACAAATAGAATCACTAGGGAAGAAGATTTTTACCTCCAGAAAAAACGTGCGCAACGTATACGTAGATTACGTGTAGATTACGAATATCACAATAAAAACGTCATATCATTTCAATCGGTTTTTAAATATACTGTATCCTTATACCATATCATACCGAATTTGGTTTTTAATTAAAATACATTTAAATTGCACCTGTAAGATATGTAGAATGAGTACGAGTAAAATGTATTTAAAAATAAAATATTTTTTCATTTCACCTTTGCCACATTCATGAGATATCAACTTAGGTTTCGTGCTTTTTTTCACCTTCTGTATTCAAAGTTTGCAGTCTTTATTCTCGTGACTGGTAGTCGCGTTCAGGTCTTAGTGGGTATTTTGAAAACAAGTCACGTGCACTCACCCATTTCCTACTGTGTAACAGACGCCGAAAATAATTATTTTAGCCCCTTACTTTATGGCAAGTATTTAAGTAATCTAATTGTTGGGGTTGCAGATTCTGAGTCAGACGGTATGCGGAACTGAACTCGCAGTGCTCGAGATGTTCGTGTCTGGTTTGCGTGTGCATCAAATACATTAATACATTACAATTCTGTGGGTTTTTAAAATGCAAAATTCGCCACATGATCTGTTGAATTGAATACGTTTGTGGAAGACACGTATACTTCAAACGAAGCTGCTCACCAGTTTTGTGTCAACTGTACTACGAATCTTAGGTTGTGGTTGTATTGGAAACTGAAATCATTATCATTATCCGTACCAATGTGAAAAAAAACAACATTTTAATGTCTACTTCTTCCTCATAATAAAGATATCTGACCTGACCAGATCAGTTATCGACATAATTCTTCTGCCATGTGTCACATAATGACGAGGTAAAATTACGCGCCTGTACTCTCAGAAACATGGTCAATAAATCATAAACAAAACTGTGATGAAACTGGAGTCGTGTTTCCACCAGAAAAAGAAGCCTCCACTTCAAAAATCCAAACTACTTACCAGGAAAGTCTGACACTGGCCTGCAGTTAGGAGAATGGCCGTCGCGCACGGATTTGCCGCCCCGGTGCAAGTACATTTTGCCAGTTTCAAAAGGAATTCTTTAATTACATTTTTTAATAGTCGAAAAGTTTAGTTTTTTAAATAGTATTTACTGAAGTGTTATTATAGATTTATTAAATAGAAAATAATATTTATATAGAATATAAAATAAAGCTTTCCGAACCTTCAAACTGGCAAGATCATTTACGAAACACTCTAAATAACTATTGTTGCAGATTTCACTTTCATTTGGTATCATTGCCAGATCTGTTAATATTTCTTGCGCAATGGTTGATCGTAGGAAGCGTTTAGACTAATATTTTAATTTTGAGAAATGATCTTTCTCCGGTGGCTACTGTAACTGGCAAAATTTATTATATCACGGTAATATTAGGTAATCACCCGGTTAGTTTATTACTTTATCGCCGTACGAAGTCAATTTGATATATTGATTCTAATACTTCAATTGGTGATTTTGATTTGAAAACTTTCGTGATTTTATTTAGTTCGTCAGCAACTCTAATTGCTTCTATATATTTTGGACTATGTACTCGTATCAGTTTCATCGGTCAGTTTAAATTATAGATCCATGCAATTTTTACTTTCAGGTATACGTACGTATGTACGGTGTATTATACGTAGTGTAAGAAAGTTATGTAATACTGCGGAAAATCCGGATACCGCAGAATCCCGTGATACCGTGATTTTTTAACATCCGTCTGGCTGTCCATCCGTCAGTGAACACTACTAGTGCCTAAACCATACATAGGATTTTTCCAAATTGAAGAAACTCCTGATCATCTGCCTCGAATCGAATTTTTGAGATTCTGAAAACTGTTCGTTAAAATTTCGGGGTTCTGTACGGTTAGCCACCGGATATTTTCAAAATATTCTGTGAAAATCAGCTTCAAATTTTGCATTTACAGTAGTGCCTAAGCGCCATTTTCTTAAAAACAGCAGCACATTCTCAATGAAAAATGCAATTTACTTTATAGATGAAACTGTAATGTCAGTATTCGGAAATGCGGTTCATACGGTATGCAGAAATTGTATTTTGAATTATTTGAACTGTTTTCGTCCTGTTCATAACCCAACATAGTTTACTTTTTTTGCCTGCATATATGTGTGTGAGTGGTGGGCAATCTGCACGAATGAGCAAGCTCAATTGCAGTGCTTATCATTTAATCAAAATTATTGCGAAGTCTAATAGTTCCTTATAAAATGGCTAAATCCTTTGAGATATGTGGGATTCGGCGTACAAAATTGCATCAAATTCTCATATGGAAATGGATCAAAAGTAAAAACGCGTCCGGAAGTTTCTGTGTACTCGTGCGTCACTAAGCGACTGCTCTAAGCAGTGACACATAACTTTAATAAAATTAGTGGCGCAAAAACAGTTCATATTTTCTCGCAATTTTCGAACATAGCAATTGCCGGGTCGCTAGCCGAATTTCTTAATTGTGCTCTGTGGAGTCACGGAGGTCAAGCAAATTCGAGACCTTCGCGGATTCTTGGTTGGACAAAAAATGGAGTCTTATAAAAAATGTTAAAAAATGCTTATATTTCCCGCAAAATTACGTGAAAGTTGTTTCATGTTTTTTGAAAATTGTACTTGACTCATATTTCAAGAAATGTCTTTCAGCATGATTTTGATAAGAAAAACATTTCTCTTCAATATTGGAGTTGCAGAAAGTCGCCAAAATATATTGAACTTTGACAATTCTCTAAGAATAAGTAACTTCAACGAAAATTAGATCTTGCACCGTTCCTTTAAGAGTTCTCTATCCAAGGACAATGTTCCATAAAAAATCGAAGCTGTTTTTGAGAAATTTCGGAATTGTTGATGTTCATGTAAGTACGCAAAAATCGACATATCCGTTCAAGCCCGAGGGCCTCGAGATCTTCCAGATCGATGAGTGAATCAATCATTTTCAAAGAAAACCGTCTGTACAGCTTAGCGCTAGCTTTGACCCAGATAGACGGAAGGACGGACAAGCAATGCCGCCCTATAAATTGTTTCTGTTTATTTCATGTGATCGTGAAATATGAATTTTTTTTGATGTACGGTTATACTTCTACGTATTTTAGTAACTTGGCAGGGCTAAAAGTGTTTTGCTCTTTGATACATATTACAAATTGGTTTCATTTAATTGGAGGTTTTTAATAAGTATTCTAATTTTTTGCCCCCTGGTTCAATGCAGCTCTGGCACCAGGGTCACAACGGTGCTGCTTAGGAGAGCAGGAAAACCTAAATGATTTGGTGCGGACCTGAATTTGTCGTACAAACAAACAAACACACCACCACCACCACCACCACCACACCCCAAAAAAAGAAAAACGACACCGCTATACTGCTTTTAACTTTGTGAAGGTACAATGATGTGTCTCCTTCCTCTATAGATTATCTTCTAATATAGTATGACAAATCGTGTCAAAAATTTGAGCAGTATTTCCTGGTGAATTTCAGGTATTTATGTTATCGCGTGCAAGCGCACTAGAACGTCACATTGTCGTGAAACTAGCTTCAATATTGAGTCTCATGATATTGGATGTCAAGGAGTCACACGCTTCTCGGTATTCTGGATAAATCGGTCTGACTTCTCTTTGAATTGGCATGAAAAGCCGCTGTATTTCTCTGGTTTTGGCGGGGGGGGGGATAAGCAGAAATATTTATGGTGTAATTATAATTTACTTATTAAATAAGGACATTTTATAAATTACTGGCTTAATTATAATGCCGCTAAGATAAAGTAATGAGGCATGTGCGATGGGGAATGCGCTTATGACTCAGACCCAACTGAAAACATCCATGCCTTACGCAGGATTCGGCCGCACAGCCAATGTGCCGCAAACCCCTGCACGTGTCATTGTACACATTCTCGATGGTTACGTAAGTCTTCTTTTAACTTGTTGGTAGGGGAATGTCCTTTGTCCTGGCCTTTGATGAGGAGAAAAGACTAGAGAATCACCTGGGAAAGGCATTCTTCTGCCGTTGTTTGGCATTGCACAAATAATAGTTTCGTGTGATCTTACGTTGAATACAGGTAAAATGTACGATAATCTTCTTGGATTGTACTCGAATGTGATGTAATAAAGATTTTAAACTAATGTATATAGGGGAATTGTGTGGGATTGTTGATTTCTGACCATCACGGTTTGGATGCGTATTTCGAATTTGAGTCATTGTCTGATATGACCTGTTCTTGGCTTGACAGACCGATACGGGCCATGGCTGACAGGCGGTGGCCCAGCTTCTCAGCCATGGGATAAGGAAGGGGTTGGTGTGGTTAGCACGAAGACATCCTTACACTGTGTATTCTGGTCATCTTAACTTCAGGGTGGGCTTTCTCATCTTTACACAGCAATAGATACTGGAACGTTTATAAGGAAAGCGCATAGGTATAATTTTGCCCTGGCAGGGAATCGAACCCCGGGTTGCGCGAGCACGTTAACCTACGAGTCACCGAGGGCTATAGTCTTTAAAAATCTATTGGTTCTGTTCTTATGTTAATCGCTATTGTAACAAAACATTCCAACTGGTGTACGAGACCCTAAGATATTGTACTTAATCAACACACCTGTTGGAGTGGAGAATGTTCCTTGCTTCGTTCCCGTTGGGCATGTATCCGTTACTAGGTTTATGTTCTCTTGTCAGAAGAATACCTGTATCACTGTGATTGTCTAGATTCTAGATACAGGTGAGTAGAATAACACTCTTGAGTGAGAGTGGACAATAAACTGCGTTTAAAATTAGAATGTTCTGCCATTGGGATATGTCTATTTAACTGGGCTGAAATATTAATGAGATGGCGTAATTATATTCTTCTCTGCTATGTAGTATTGCTAAGTAATGTTTCGTCACCGAGGCGATTGTACGCCTCCGAGCGCTTCGCAATGCAAAAATCTTACTCGCGTATGAGACAAAAACACTAGATGTCCTTGGGAGTTGGTGGTGTAGTTGGTAGGGTGTGTCGCGGAGGCAGCCCCCGGGCAGGTAGGCCGCGGCGGGCTGACGTCACGCAATTGTTGGTGGGAGCGCACGGGTCGTCTGCGGCCACAGCGGGCGGCGGCAGTAGTGTGATCGGCGACGCAGGACGCGCGCATAGTAGGATCGCCTGTAGGATAACGGCGCCGCCTCCGCCGCCGCCGCCATAGCCACCACCTGTTAAGCACACCCCCGTGAGTAAATCTTCGGCGGCGGAACGATCCGCATGCCTTTCTCGTCTCGGGGGAACAGAGGGCAGTATGTGAGATCACTCCCCTCTCAGAATGGAGAAATGATTTTTGAATTGTCACACTTTTTTCGCTTTTCTTACTTTCGTTCTTTGAGTGAGTGACATTTGTAATCTATTTATTTTATATTTATTATTTTGTTCGTTGATTCAATCATCTCATCCAATCAATTATGTGTGTTCTGATGTGGCTCTTCTCTCGTTCCCAACAATGGCCGCCATTGTGGTGAAATCCATTTGGATACTTAGGACTCTGCCACGGTGAGTTCGAGGGCGGGGTGCGATTCGGGTGATCTTGTAGGACCTATTTTTTGCACACTTTTCATTCAAATGCCCCACCAAAGAATTTTTTGAATTTGCAGGTTCGTTGATTATTTAATATTCTCCTTAATTTGTAGGATCATGTTCTCCTAGGATAGTTTCTGGATCGCGTTTCGGTTGTCCCCAATGTATTCGCAGATATAATGATATCCTTACTTTTTCGATTAAATATTCTCAAGCAGTTGAGAATTGGTTACATTCTGCGGCGAACAGAAAGAGAGGGGCTAAATTGTATTTATAAATTGGAGGTTGATTTTTACTTTCCTGTATATGTAAGTATATACAAAGTATTATACATAGTACATGGAAAGTTATGTAATTGCGGAAAATCGATTTCGAGATTTCAAAGGAAATGCACGTTTTTGGGTCCCATGATACCAGAAAAGTGATCCGTTTCAAAATGTCAGTTTTCCGTCTGAGAACACTACTACCGCATAAACTATACGTAGAATTTTTCCAAAAAGAAACTCCTGTCCACCTGACTCGAGTGTAAGCTTTGATATTTTAAAATAAGTTCTTTAAAATTTGAGATACTGTACATGAAGCCCCTCAGATATTTTCAAAATTGTCTCAAATAACGGATCCATTTTTTTCTTTAGATTTCTTGTAAGAATAGAGTAAAAGACATTTATGAAGGTGGCTTAGGCCCGACTTTCAGAATTAACCCTGAATTTTCGAAATTTTCCTATTTTTTGAGGTGTCTTCCTACAATTACAAAATTGAAGATTGAGATTTTTCCTTCAAATAAAATTTGTTCTCCGTAGAGAACTGAGTTCTTTCATTAAGTTCATGTATTTTTTTGAAAATGTTAGTAGTTTTCGCCCAATATTGCGAGCGATATGTGAAATTGTATAAAATTACAAAAACAAGATATTCTAAAAACCTACGCCATTTTTTTTCTTTAAACTTTTGTTAAGGGTAATCCTAAATGTACTCTATAAGATGATATTAACGCCATATTGCTCTATTCTTTTGGTTTTATAAAGAATACAAAAATCAATTATTTTACTAGTCTCTCACATCGTTAATATTTATTTTAGCGGCAATTTGTTCACATTATTGTTATTAGAGTTTATGTGCTTTAAATAATGTCATAAAGTTTGTCGAAAACTCTAGAACAATTTTTTTGCCAAAACTAGCTCAAAATTCCGCATTTTCAAAAATGCTCAAACGACACTTTTCAAGAATTGCTCCAAATTTTTACTTCAAACTTTTTGAACAAATAGTGATAATTCCAATCTTTAATGGAAATGGCTGAAAAGTTAATTGTGGTTGCATTCTTTTGTTTTCTCAAAAATTACATAAATGTAATTTTTTGAAAGATCTCTCACGTCGTTGATATGCACATTTACACAAATTTGTAAGCACTATTGTATTTGTGAGTTAAAACGCATCACATGACTTGTAATAAACTATTTTAAAAACTCAATTTTCTGTGATAAAGAGCTTCAAAATTCTAATTTACAGTAGCCCTTAAACCTTAGTTTTGTAAAAAACGACTCAAAATGTTTCCAAGCAATTTGCCATGTAGGACGAGGTTTTACTGTTCTTTAATATTCTTAAAATTATAGTTATATTCTACTATCACGAAGCCGAAAAATTAAGAAAATTTAAAAAGAAATATACTTTGGGCGGCGAAGGATGGCAACTGACAAGAGTATGTGGCAAGTTCTAATAGCTAGCCAAGACCAAAGGAAATAAAAAAACAAATACGGTAAAGTCTGTGCCAATATGTAGCATCACCTTTTTTTATTTATTTACATCAAAAACCGTTAAAAACTGTGTTAGACGTCTTATGGTTGACGTTAAATTGAAGTTACATTTATGTCACGAAGCAAAACAAAGGGCTATCTTAGCAGTCAGGGAAACTGGTCGAAAAGTAAACGAGATGGGGGTCACTGACCCAGAAGCTACCTGTTATAGGTTCTTCTGAATTCTCCAATCTAAATGGTAAATAATGCATTAAATCATTGTTAAAATTAATATTACTTTCCCCTTGGATGATTGGTATAGACTCATATGGTATAAACAAAAGTTGTGCAGCCAGGAAAGATTTTTCGTACAACACGTCGAGTGTTGTAGTTATAGACATTGGCGTTTGTTGAAAATATATTCCGCGCCTTAAGTAATCATTCTTGACAAAACCACAGATTCATATATCAAGAGACAAGGTAATGGTAAAATACCTAGATAATAGATAGAGGCTACAAGGATCGCGTGGGTGGGATTTGCTTATTGTTCATATGATTCTTTTATGTAATCTAAAAGTCTGGACCTGTAAGAATGTATTTCCCCAGAATATTATGTTATATCTCGGGGCGGAAAGAAATTCACTGACTGAATTTGAAAGAATTCTGAAAGCGCAGCATTAAGAACTTAATTTAGTGTTCATTAATTTCAATGGACGTTCTTTAAGGTTTGACTGAATTGAAAGACCTAAACATTTCGTTACCTGAACATCAGTCAATTGCACACCGTGCATATTCCAGTGGAGTACAGAACTGGTTTATTTCAAATGGAAAACTGCATTGAAACTGTTTTCTTTTCATTAGTATTAATTTGTTATTACGGAAGCAATTTGAACTACTTGATATCGTACTTTTTACGGTTTCTTATTGCAAAGATAATTGGTATTGTAACGAATATTGCATCATCGCTGAGGTTCGATACGCTGATAACGTCATCTTCGGCGGACCCGAACTGGACGGTTCCGGGTTAGTCGCGTGAAAGTATGGCCGCAAGTTTCCGGATGGCTGGAGGCGGACGCGGCCAGGTTTAAATTCGCCACTGCCGGCAGCCGCTTGCAGTAAAGCAGTCAGTCAAGGAATAAAGCAGTCAGATAGTCAGTCAGTGTGAGTATGCAGTCTAAGTCAGTCTGAAGTGGAAAGCTGAGCTGTGAAGTGTGCATCGCGGTGAACAGTAGTGCAGTAGATCTGATCAGCGCCGCGAATTCTGGTCTGAGCAGTGAATTTTGGTCAGCGCAGTGGACCATGGACAGTGCATGCACTGTGCGATAGTGTAGAAATGAAATAGTGTGGGAATATAATTTAATAGAAGTGAAAAGTGTAAATAAATAATCAAGATAACAGAGTTGTGTGTAAGGAAATAACCAAGTGAAGAACACAAGGAATATGCAACCTATCTGTAAATAAATCAAATATTTTTGGGTATAATTGAGAAACACAATAAACGTCTTTGCTAAAATATCACCTGCGTGTTTTAATTCATCACAAGAAACGTTACAGTATCATTCGCAAAGAGAACTCTTCTTCCGTTTATAATCGTGCAGGGTACATCGTTTACGTATAGTAGGATTTCTAATAGAGATGAAACAATTGTTTTCACTAAATCTGAAGCTGACCATTTTGAGGAGTTCTGGGATTCAGATCAGAAAATGATAAAAAAACACGATATATTTTTAAACGCGTTCTCAAAAACTGAACTTCACAAACAATTCAGTGTACGATTCAGCAACGTCCCCCGGAAAGCCACATGACGTGTTCACGGTGTGGGCGTTTATTCAAGACGGCGTTTACTTCAGCTATTCGTAGTTCTGTTGTTTCCACCATAATTGCTAGCTTATGTGCGCGCATCCCAAACTATTCCGAAAAAGGGATGAGCTGCGCTGCTTTATGATACAGATAGTGTAGCAGAACTGATACCTAATTGATCCGAACAAATTTCGTCAAATGCCAATAGCAGTGCAGCAAAACAGCTAATACCAGTTTACTTTAAAATGTAGTGGAGTAAAAGTAAAGTATTTATCGTGGTTTTTATAAAAATGATTTTTACTTTCCTGTATACGTATATACTGTGACGGTACTCACCCTAGACCCTCCTTTGACGTGGTCTGTCAGCACGTAGGTGAAATGATGATCACACATTATTTCATTAGATAGATAAAATTTATTAAATGGGACAGGGAATGTTTCGGGGGAGGGATCTTATTGGTTGCATGCGCCTGTTATGCATTAAAAAAGAACACCTCTTTAAAGAAATACAACAAGAAAAACATTTATTACCAATATTACATAGAATTACTTTTGGGTGATCACCGCTAACTACTCTGATAATCTTTAATTTTTGTCCTTTACCCTTTGCGATCGCATACTTCCTTTTTTGAAATTACAAGACTGCCGGCCAAATCATTACAAATATGTCAGCTTAATTACCACTGTGTACCAAGTATGTCCCTTCCACGACCCCTCACCAGTACGTGAAACCTCTATATTAATCCGCTTTCTACGAGAAACCTTCATCTGGATCTCACACCCGGCTTCACCCGGGAGTGCTCGGCACTCCTCGTCGCTGCCCGAGGTGGAAGCTTCCGCCACCATTCGCCGCTGGCCTCGCATTGCTGATGACGACGTTCACTCTTGCTCTTCCACGCCTCGCTACGTAATTATTACCAGTTTTCACGGTTGTGAACAAAACCAAATAATTGTGTTGGTATCACACATGCATGACTACTGTTTCTATCATAACTTACACTGTTCTGATCGCCGCGTGGTAGTCATTCATCACTGGCGCTGCCTCCTTTCAATATACTGCTCTGTCGTTACCTTATTTATTCATTACACATCTAGTCCGTAATTGTTCATCACCTTACACTGTTGGTAATCCTATTCGTCACACTTATTCCGGCTTATTACTGCTTTTAATACCACATCCACTCCTCCGTTTCTTATACACTCGCCTGCCCTCCTAGCTGGTCGAGCCTCTACCCGCTACTACCCTCTCCTCTCTACCCGTCGCTTCCAACTGACTTCTCCCGTCTCCTGGGCTTGGGACGTGCGGAAGACTCTTCCTTCCTTTGTCTTTACCGCGGTTCGCTTGGTTTTGCCCGCGTCTTTTGAATTACTACATTAATAACCTTTAATGAGACCGATCGTTTCTCAATACGGAGTAATACACGTAGTATAGGGAAAGTTATGTATTGATGGGGAAAATCGATTTGGAGATTTCAACAGAAATACACGTTGAAAGTACCAAAGTGTCCAAAGTCTAATCACCGGTAACATTGTAGGG
>BOPP01000323.1:838949-850414 GCA_017312745.1 Gryllus bimaculatus | reverse complement strand
GGAGATTCGTATTAAAGTACGTGAGACGTTCATTCTCCGATCAAAAAAAGCATTTACATCAACGAATTACGTTAGTCACCAACTTTGGAAATAACCTCGACACACCAGACAGAACCATATTGATTGGACCGCTTAAATGATGTCCCCGCAAGAGGCGCCCAGAAGCAGAGAAAGCAGAGAAGCGGCTCTGTGGGCGAGGTAGGAAACTTGGCGGTCAAAACGGGGTAATGATTTTTGCGCCATCACAACCAGTTTCCGACGTGAAGCCGGAAACTAAAAGTGTGGGACGTTCAATGCAATTCAAAAAAGCTGGCAATGTAGGCCGGGTGTTTGTTTCGTTTCGGTGCAGGGGCATGCAAGCAGGCATAGGTGGCTCATTTTTTATTCTGAATTTTCTTCAGCATTTTTGTTAGTATGTAGAATGTCGTGCCATTGAAGTAAAGTGAATTCTGTCGCGATATTTATTCGTATTGTCTAAACTTTGATTTCAGTATTTTGGCAGATGATATTAAGAAAACTGGTGCTATCTTTCTCTCCCGAAACAAATGAAGGAAATCCGGAATTTTGGGCAAAAAATTGGAAAAAACCGAATTTCTTAGTGTTTTTATGAAATCGCGTATGTAAGTACAACTCGCGACGAGAAACTCATTGCTGCAAAGAAGACGTCAATCCGACTATTAGATTCGAAAGTATACGCTTAAAAACGAATGAAGCCCAAATCCCGAAATTGGGGCAAAAAATCTGAAAAAAAATTATTTTGTTGGATGTGTCTAAAATCTCTTATGTAGGTACAACTCGCGACGAGAAACTCATTGGTGCAAGGAAGACCTCAATTTGATAATTAGTTTCGAATGTATACGCTTGGTACGGATTAAACTATTACATGTTTTTTTTTCAGGTCCATAAACACAGTAAATAACTAGTAAACGATATAACAATTTTTCAGAGGGATAGAAGAGTTTGTATCAATTATTACGTAGCAATACTGCCTAGAACTAGTAGCCTACTATCGCGATTCCTATGGTAGGTCACAACAAGACTTCGAATATTTATCTAAATGCAAGGTAACAGTAATTTAAAAAATACTGTATTACATATTTCTATTCATGTTTAGAGTTTCAGATTAAAATGTTTGATGTCAGGGATATGGAATGAGAGAAGTATAAGACATACAAATAACACATTAACAGTTTACAATTTTATTTTCAACATTGCAACAAATTATAGGACATACAAAATAGCAATAGATAAATATTAACAAATGACTAAAATTGCGTGACCGCATTTTTTTCAACCTTTTACAATTATTGTGGAAAGCAAAAAAAGTATATAATACAAGAACATATTACATCAATGTCTTTGACAAAAACAACCCCGTAAGGACCAAAGGGCAAATACAAAAATTTAGTTAATTTCGTTCAATCTTCTTCGCAAGAAACCAGAAGCACCAAGGGATTACATTGTTGTACAAATGTTAGAACGATTTTGCTACCTTTTGTAAATCAATTGTTATCTATATTAAGTGCTTTCCTTACATAAAATAAATTCCTTAAAAAATTGCAATGTCATTGGCACGTCAAATTATGTGTCAAACTTCATTCTGAAAAACAGTTTGGAGAATTCTAAACATCATTCAAGGCAAAGTTCACGAGCGTCATACAAACTTGAAAATAGCATCTCATCATGACAGTTGCAAAGTTTTTTCGAAAATACATTCATACTCTCACAAAAAAAATGCATACTTGTAAATATAAGTTTTTTTTTATTACCATCAAAATTAGCGTCATTCTAAATATTTGGATTGCTTTTGGGACGTGCAAAAAAGAAAAATTAGGGTAGAGTGACTTGTCAGCACAAGTTCGAAAAACTATAAGGAGGGACGATTTTATCTGCACTAATTTGAGGGGGGGAAATATTCGAAAGGGTATACAAGGGCTTTTTCTGAGATAAAAGTATGTGATTCAATAAGAAATTACAATGGGAAATTTATTTCTGAAATCAAGAGTTTGCGTTCAAGGATAGTTTTTCAGTAATTTTAACTTACTTATGATGGAGAAGGCACTATTTCCCGTAGATTGAGGGAAAGTTTGCAAACAACACTTGGCAACATTGACAGTATTTATTTCTGATGATGGTATACCGCTCTCAATTGTGCACTTTTATAAACACTACCTCAAAGGGGATCTCATAGGTTTTCAAGCATGGAGGCCAATTCGAAAAGCGTGGAAGAGCAATTGCAAGGTTAGTGTGTGTGTAGTTTTTTTTTTTTCTTTCTTTCTTTTTTTTTTTCTTATTTCTTTTGTGTTGCGGATACCATTTTCGTATGTACAATAACATGTTCACATTCAAAGACTTCCAGAGGTATTTCGAACTGTGAATTTGTTTAAAAAAAATGCAAGTTGTTTTTCATCCGAAAAATCACAAAGAAATCCAAACAATTTATTTATTTCTATACTGTGGAATCGAGTAACGATCATTTTAAGTTTTATTTGTAAAACAATTTTTTACCGGCCGCCGAGTCTCGTGAAATATTTCTGCGCCTCTGGATGCCAATGCCCATGATCATCATCACTGTCGTGTTACATTGATGCACGAATATTTATTACGCGTGTGGTTGCGCCAGGTGAGGAAGCGCCGGGAGAAGCGAGAGCGAGCGTAGCTGCGGCAACGCCTCCAGAGGACGGGCCACAGACAAACAAGCGCCTTAGCGACGAAGAGAAATGGCTTCGTGACGTCAGGAAAGAACGGAGAGCTCTAGGTTAAGAGTGTACTAGCAGTACGGGCAAACTTGCACCTCGAAAGGAATCGCGGACAAGCAGCGAGTGTTCGTCCGACCACATTTAAATTTATCAATGATGTATTCACTGAACTGTAAAGAGCATAAGACGCCAGTGTCTCATCTCATTTTCCCGAAAAAAATTTTTACAAAAAATTCAATTTGTCATTTCATCTAACAGTATCCGACTTTTCTCAACAATGTGATGATTTACAAGTAAAAATGACTGCTTCAGATAATGATAAATAGAAAACAGAGTTAATTGCAGAACGAGAATTCCATCAGCAAAAAGGTGAGTATGCAACGACAGGTTTGCGGAGTGATTCTGTGCTTAGCAAATCAGATGGTACGTTTTGATTTGATGAAAACTTTGCTTACACCAGTCATCTCTACAGGAGTTTGCTATTACAAATGTCAGTTGTGGACATACTGCTTTGGTATCCATAATCTCCCAAATGATGATGCATACATCTTTCTTTGGAATGAATCCATTGCGTCGAGAGGGCCACAAGAAATTGGCTCTTCTTTGCTGTATTTCATACGCAATTTTGTCAGGACTGAAAAACTGATTACGTACACTAATCAGTGTGGAGGACAGAATAGAGATGCTACAGCAACTTTTATATTTCTGAGTTCTCTGTAAAGGAAATAGATGATACATTTTTAGTTAGCAGACCCTGTGATTAGTTACCTACCCTGTGATCAGGATTTTGGCTTGATTCAGAAAAGAAAAAAGTATTTCCCTAATATTTTCCTTCCTGAACACTGGAACAATGTTGTAGTGAAGGAAAAAAATCATTGAAGATAATCAATATGAATGCGGAATTTCTTTTCAACAAAACAACTCGAAAGAAGCATTACTAATAGAAAAATGTCTTCTGGCAATTGTTAAGTACAATGGTTCAATATGCAATGGCTTCGCATTGAAGCAACCAACAGGATCAAAATATTTTATAAATACTCGAACCAAAGCCAAGAGCCATTTCAGGAAATTGATGTGCCCAAAATAACATCCACACGCATCAGCAATTTAGAACTGCTTTATCCTAATGGAAATGTAATTACAGAGACAAAAAATGTTCTGTTTTGTTTACTTCAATTTGTACCCACACTTTATCATGATTTCTATAAAAATATAAAAACGTCTTAGAGTGATGTAGAGACATTGTCTATCCTGGATTTTGTGGATGACTTTGTTACGCAAAATATTGCTTAAAATGATAGAAAATCATGAACAATATTACATGTAACATGAAAAATTTATAATATAATTTTGTTACAAATAACGCATGTTATCAATGATGAACTTTGTGCAAATAAACAGCATTAATATTCATAGCACTAATTTCATTTCGAATTTAAAACTACTCAGGGCGAAAATGGACTAAGACACAAAAAAGTGATATTATTCTACTATAAAAGAACTTTTGTAATTTTTCTATTCCAGAAATATGCAATAAAACCACAGTTAAATAGTATGAATTTTAAAATGCCGAAATGCAGCAAAAAAGACATTCATTTTGAGCCCTTGTTATGAGGCCTGTTTCCTCCATATTGACATTCCTGGGGTTAGGCCACTTGTGCTCTCAGTACCTCATATCAGATGAAAATTCGGGGTTTTACAAGCAAGAAGTCGAAGAAACACACTGGTTTTCCCGGACATATCTTCTGCGCGAAGGCCAGTCTTCCATTCCCCACAAGACAAGGCTGTGAAGAAATAGATAGCAGCAGTGATGACAATGAAGATACGGCATCCTCCTACACGTATGATCCTCTATCAGGGCACGTTTTCTTCAACGCCTCATTTATTAACACAAGCAGATTCAATTGATTTAGTGCGTGACACAGGACTAAGTACATAAAGGCAAAACATATTGGTTCCAGGTTACAGGAATATAATCTTCGCCACCGAAGTACCAACATCAACGAATTTAGATACCGGGAACGTATTTTCATTTCCTATTTTGCAAGCACTGGCCTTCGAAGGCAGAAGAGATGCTCTGAAGAAGAGAAGAGACAACTGAAGAACACTGTGGAGAACATTGTAGCAGCAGAGAAGAAGAAGCAATCTGAGGGCCCAACGTATGAGCCACGAGGATTTTACGGTACGAGCGTACTTGCAAATAATTTATACCTCTTTTGTCGCTTTTTTTAAGCTAATTTTGACCACTCTCATTCCCAAATTTTAAATGAAATGAACATGAACATTCATCCAACTCTTATTGAGTATATAAAGCAAATAGTCAAAAGTGGAATCACTTCGACAGGAGAAATAAAATTCCTCCTAAAACGTTTTGTAGATAGTATGTTCGGAGAGGACAGTGTTTCCAATTTTACAAATAGGGAATTTTATCCTCATCATTCTGTAATATATACTTAAGTGTACAGTATTATATACGAGGCACGTCCAGAAAGTAAGTTACGTTTCAATTTATCTCCGCTCCAGCGCTGCGATCGCAGTTCTACACATGCGCTCTGTATCAAGGAGAAGAAACTTCCATTTGGAGACCGCTGTCAGTCATGTACGCTTTGTCGTGCTTCTTTACAATGTCGGTGTTGATTGGAAATCCCGCCGCTTGTGAAATCAGATCTGTGAATCGTTTTCTGGATGCGAGGAAAGTGAAACCAAGTGAAATTTATCGGCAAATTTGCGATGTTTGCGGACCAAAGGCGATGAGTGATTCAATGGTGAGAAGATGGGTCCGACGGTTCAATGACGGACGTAGTCATGTGCACGATGAAGAACGAAGTGGGCGTCCATCTTTGGTTACAGAAGAACTGGTTCACGCAATTGATGACAAGATCCAGGAAAACCGAAGGTTTACAATTAGTGCTCTAGCTATGGAATTTTCCCAAATTACACGATCACTAATGCATGAAATTGTTACCGAAAAACTGAAATTTCGTAAACTTTGCTCACGTTGGGTACCAACGATTCTTACTGAGCAACACGAAACAAAACGGATGGGTAGTGCACTTCAGTTTTTGACCCGTTATGCTGAAAGCGGCGAAGAATTTCTGACGCAGATAGTCTCAGGAGATGAAACTTGGGTTTCTTACGACACTCCTGAAAGTAAGCCGCAATCAATGGAATGGAGGCACACTTTATTCCCAGCAAAGGTTAAGCCGAAACAAATCTTGACACCTCGAAAAATCATTTGCACAGTGTTCTGGGACTGGAAAGGCAACTGTTGTTTTCTTCATTGTTCCTGAATACACAACAGTGAAAATAATTAGTAGTTCTGCCATCAGACTGAATGGCAGAAGCATTTGCTCAAAAGTTATGGCGAAATGTCTCCTTGATGCCACCTACCGCATAGTCAATTATTTTGATATTATTATTGTACCAAAATCTATTTTCTGTGTGTTGAGACAAATGTTGGGTAGCAATGGATGCGTTGAGTGTGTGGTTCTCCGCTCTGGGCGAGCTTAATCCAGCAACACGCGTAGTGACGTCTTTCGCAGCGAAACGCCAACATCCTTTTCAAACATCGTGTGGCACGAACTGGGCAGGATTCGCAACACAGCTGAATTCTCGGCTTTAGCAGAAACCAATAGATACTGAAGCGGAGATTGACGAAGCGGGGAAGCGGTTCGCCGTAATGTTGAAATCGGCTTTCAGGAATACAAAAGTCAAGCGAGTAGAGAATTCTGGCTCTGAGCTCACAGAAGAGCAAAAAGGGATATTAAGAGAACTGTGCAGAGCTGACAAGTTCATCGTTGTAACGGTGATCCCGTTGGGCCTATCTCTATTCCGTTAGCGCCTCTATCTCTTCCCCTGAACAAAATAAAAACAATGATCCCAAAGACGCACGTACGGGTATTTTGCAAAAAAAGCTGGCCAAAAGTCGAAATAAAAAATGCAAACATACGAGAAAACCGACACCATTTCCTAGAAGTCATGTCGCACGAGTCATCTGTTAGTCTCACTCTAGTATCTTTTTTGTAGCAACAGTCTTTGAGTGCGCTGCAAGCATTTGCTCTCAGCACTTCCGTACAAGGGGCTTCTTTATTCGCTTTTGAGTGCTTTCGAAGTTCTAAATTGGATTAATTCGTTATGGATTTAGAAGTTCCAAGTATGATCATTGTTTTAAACTAAAAACTGACCTCCCAAGTTCAAATAGTGGTTAAGTCATTGTCAGGACGTGACAAGCAAAATATTTTATTACAAGTTGTTCTTAAGTTCGTATTCAACGGTTTAAAACGAAAAACTTCGCACATATTTACACAATTTTGTTTTATCGCACTTTATTGAAAGATTGCTGATGAGTAACGAAATTCGCGAATCTTAGGAATATCAGTAAGTTTTTTGTTGTAGATACCGAAGAAAATGTTAAGGAGATGACACCGAGAGAGATATACTTTAAACAAATAGAACAGAATAAATGACATGTACAGGTTAGGTATACTAACATTGAATTTCGGGAATTTTAAGACTATTTTGCATGGTGTAAATGTTCACCATATTAAATTAATCTAAATTACAATTATGGCAAGCAAGATTCCAAAATGAATTATAAATACCTCCACTGCTGTCAGGGTGGAAAATAACTAGAATGTACTTTGTTAGCACCAGTTTTCTTATATCATCTGCCCAAATACTGAAAACAAAGTTTAGACATGACAAATATATATCGCGACATAATTTCACTTTACTTACATATGCACACGACATTCTACATTACTAACAAAAGCTGAAAAAAATCGATAAAAATGAGCACGCTACCTGTTTGCAGCCTGCAGTAACGAAAAACAAACACCGGCCTACATTGCCAGCTTTTTGAATTGCATGACGTCACAACGTTAGTTCGGCTCACGCGGAACGTTGTAGATGGGCAAAAACATTCCCCCCGTTTTGAACCGCCAAGTTTCTCCCTACCCTGCTAAATGATCGGTTCCGGCCAAAGAGCGAGCCAGAAGCAGCCAGAAGAAGCGCTCTGCTGTCCAGGGTAGGGAAACCTTGGCGGTCAAAACGGGGTAATGATTTTTTGCGCCATCTACAACAGTTCCGACGTGAGCCGAACTAAACGTGTGACGTCATGCAATTCAAAAGCTTGGCAATGTAGGCGGTGTTTGTTTTTCGGTTACGTGCAGGCTGCAAGCAGGAGGTGCTATTTTTATGAATTTTTTCAGCTTTTTGTTAGTATGTAGAATGTCGTGCATTGGTAAGTAAAGTGAATTTATGTCGGCGATATTTATTGTCATGTCTAAAACTTTGTTTTCAGTATTTTGGCAGATATATTAGAACTGGGTGGCTAGACAAGTAGCAATTGCTAGTATTTTTTCCCCCTACCAGCTAGTGAGGTATTTATAATTCATTTTGGAATCTTGTTGGCATAACTGTAATTGATTATTTAATTGTGAACATTTACACCATGCAAAATAGTCTTGAAAATTCGTAAATCCATGTAGTACTAACCTAACCTGTACATTCTTTATCTGTTCTATTTTGTTTAAGTATTTGTAGTTATATTATTTCGTATGGTATTGGACACGTTTTGTAGATATGTTCATTGTATATCCATATATTCATTGTTTGCAAGTACCCTGGTATTCAAAATGTCTTAATTTTCAAATATACATATTCATTATTGTTTGGATTTCTAGAAATAGGTTACACTCTCACTTAATGTATGATGAAAATGTAATTAAGTATTAATTTGCTTAGGGTGTACGAGTTTTACGTTTCCATTCTGGGAGGTGATCTTCGAGTTGCAGTATGATAACTGGCAAGATACAAATGAATTCGACTTCACTAACATTAGAAGATGGAATTGTATAACAGTGTTTCCCTACAAGCCAGCCCTGTTGTGCCTTCTCAAAGAACATTTCAAGAAATCTTAATTACAAAGTGTGCCAGTGAAATCTTTTTTTTCGCCTGACTGCTGCAAGTGCTGCTAGTCTCGATATTATAGACAAATATATTTATTTCACAATAATATATTTCGAATAATCATTGCTTGTTTAGAAAACTTTCCTAAGTAGCACTGGAAATATATTATAAATAATCAAAAACAATTTTGAATGTGAACAATTAAAAAACTTTCCCTTTTCGAATGTGGTAATAAAAAAAACTGTGTGTAATAAATAATTACCTATAAAAATATCTAACGTTTATTTTAAAAATATTAAGATAAGTATAATACTTTTTGGATATTTTCAATACTTCAGGTGTAACGAAAGGTTAATATATTATAGATGATTTTTAATTAAAAAATGTATGCCTAAATTTGAATTGCTAAATGAAACATCTGAACAATAAATCCTGTAATAATATTATGTATTGATAATTATAGGAAAACATCTAATCCAATTTTCTACTTATACGCGTCAAAATTTTTCTAGTCATTCAATAACAATTCAGTATTGTTCTGGCCCTGTGTAGGTTTCAATGAGGAATAGTTTGTGTTGGACTTTGTGGTAATATTTGGTTCATGATGTGCAGTAACCATCAGGTAGCTATAGAAAATAAAAAAAAGTCTGTATTGCTCCTGCTAAACAGAAGAAATCCTGTGGCCAGTTATTTATTTAAAAGTAAGATTGCCTAAAACTTAGGGAGAAACTGGCACAATTAAAATTGTTATATTTTCCACAATTTTCATTTTCATAAGATTTTTTTTGTAACTATGGGCAAAATTCCCTCTTTTAATCCAGAACACTAAGCATAATTTTTCCGTATGTTATTACTACACTACAAGACAAATCAACTTGCCAAACATAAAACTAGTAATAATTTAATTTTGTTTCATTTCCTTGGTTTTGAAAGACTTACTCAAAATAACAATGATGTGATATTGGTATGCAAAATTACACTTCCATTTTCGGCTAGTCACCACAAATTTTAACGGCTGGTATGATTTCAAATCATGATTTATAACAATGATACTTTTTACAAATCATTGATTTAAGTTATTTTCAAATATTAAATATTAAGTTTAGGAGATGAAGACTTAAAATCAATTACATAAGTTAATACAACGAATATCATATTCTTTAAAACTTTTTCACAATAATTGAAGAATTTTCGAGAAAAAAATACAAGTTCATATACATTTAAATGAGGCATGCTTCATGAAATGAACAATAAACACTTTGTCGTAGTTATTTACTAATGGCTTGCGATGATCTATTAGTTTTTATCTAGCATTTCATTGTCTGTAGATATAGCAATTTAGAAACAATACACACACGCGAGCTGTTTTTCAGGAAAAACACGATACTATCTTAAAAGCAAATAATTTGTAAATTCTAGATTTGAGAGTAAATGTTTGCTTAATGCACAAAGTATACTCTTGGAGAAGATAAGCATTATAATAAATGGAATTTTATGATATTCACTTAAGAAAAAAAATTATAATTGGTAAAAACTAATAAAAACGGAATTAATCTTACTAATTTTAATAATGTTAACCTTTTTTACTTGTATATATTGGTAAAAATTTACATTTAAGTGGGGAAGGAACAAGGACAACTATTAAATAGATTTAATATTTCAAAACTGTCTAATATTGTTGGTGAGTTTTTTTTGTGAAATAAGTTGTTTTTTTAATGACAGTAAAAAGGATTTTTTGGATAAAGATGTCTTTTTTCTGACGATGCTGTTTACAGGTGTTGCTACAAGCTTTATTCCATAAAGTGAACACATGAGAAGTGATGTATAAGTACTCAATTTAAAGATTTTGTGGGGTTAGGGCAGTATTGCACCAGATCCCTCAAATGTATAGTACTATGTGAAAAAAAACTAAAACAAACAATAAGGAAATTATCAATTAAAAACTTCTGTTTTTCACTTTTCTGGCTTTTAAAGTATTAAGGATAAGTAAATCACTTTAACAATTTTGGGTTTTAAGTATCAACATCTAATACAATATTTAAAAATATTATTTAAATCAAGTTAATTGAATCATAAGAAAAGGCAGATAATACTCTTGAATAATCTCCTACACGGCGCCACAATTAATTCGCACAACCTTACTTTGAAACTGAGCGCGCAAAACGCAACAGCTGCGCTATCTGCGCCAGGTCCGGGTGAGTGAGGAAACAAACTTAGTCCCCGCCTTTTTAAACCATTGAGTGAACGGGCCCTGGCTTGTGGGGTCCACTTGCGGCATCGCAAAGAGTATACGTGCTGCATCAACTGCTGCCAGCTGTCTTCGCATTGGGATGCTTCGTGTCATACTCTTTGGTTCTTGAAAAATTTTCCACCGCGAACTTTCCAAGGAACGTACGATAGGTTTCTGGTTCCAGTAAACAATCACGGACAGTCACAGCGCACGCGCGAGTGCAAAATCAAAGCGGCCTGGTCTGGTCAAAGAATTCTGGTTAGTTCTCTGGGTATTTATTGCCTTCAGTTTCTCCATATTTTGGTCGCTTATTAATTTTCTTTGACCTGCGCTTTATTACGTACGATTTTGAACCTGGTTAACTTTCTGTGACTTGTGCTACTTTGTTTTTTGTTATTCTTTTGGCATTTTGGTTAATTGTATTTTTTAATGATGATAACGCTGAACATTCAGAATGGTAAATACTTCATATATATTTAGTGAGTCCGGGTACCAAGAAACGTTCCTTAAAATTATTAGCTTCCCATTTCACCAAAACAAAAACAAATATAACGTTCCATATCCAAAGAAAATTCGAACAAGATAGTCAAGTCCACTGAACTGCAAGAATCTAGATTTAGATTTAT